>JASWJB010000016.1:0-275060 GCA_032433595.1 Conoideocrella luteorostrata
TGTGTGTGTGTGTGTGTGTATGGATGGAAGACTCTCGACTCTCGAAATACAATCCGTACGTGAAATTGAGATGTGTTAGACCTGGGCTAGGTCCGGGGTAATGCTAGATATCTACTGTATAATATTGGCATGGCCGGCCTGTGTGTATATCGTGGAGAGGAGGTGCTCGGTAGCTACGACGTCAAGTCAAGTATGTAAGTTGGGCTGCCGCCACCGAAAACTGTTATGGAGGCGCCACCAAGCAGATAGTTAATTCCGGAACTGCCTCTGCCTCGCAGCATATTATTCGCATGTGTTCCCCCCGACCGGCCGCCGATGTCGCAAGCAGCCGCTAGCCAGGCCCGCCTATGGAGTCCTTAGTTTGTTCGTTAGTACGGAGCAGTGGGGTCTGAACTACTCACCCATCCATTTCTAATCCTCGACTTTTCATTGCGCCGCCAAATGGGCCTCGCACGCCCATGATAACTAACTACCATATCGACATCGCTGAACTACACTTCGCCACCTCATCCTCTCATTCTCTTTCCTCGCCATTTCCCCCGAAAAGACCTTTGCCGGGTCCGTTACCCGAATCCCTTCCAATATTTTGACACTCCCCAATAGTACTCCGTGCACAATATAATCTTTCGAACACACAACCCGCGTTTGAAGAATCGGCGCATCGATTACCCCCCCTTCTGCCGCAGGATCCCCAGACCCAAGATCCCAGGGTCACCAACTACCCTCACCATCACCATGAGCGCCATCCTCTCCGTCGACGACCTCAACGACTTCATCTCCCCCGGCGTGGCGTGCATAAAACCAATCGAGACCCTCCCCGCAGCGACCACTCCCTCCCTGTCGCAAGACAACGAGACAGAAGTCATTCTCGACGGTACACAAGCCGCCTCTGCCACTTCGGCCGCCGAGCCCGCCCAGATTTCACTCACAGACTGCCTAGCCTGCTCTGGGTGCGTGACGTCCGCGGAGGCGGTGCTCGTAAGTTTGCAAAGCCACGCGGAAGTTCTATCTACGCTCGATGCCGCGCCGGCGCTTAGAGTCGTGGGCCCAGATGACACGGGTGGGTTCGGTGTAGAAGGCCTGGAGAATCAAGATGCCAAGTTGTTTGTGGCGAGTGTCAGTCCGCAGACCCGGGCGAACCTGGCTGCTACTTGTGGCAAGGGAGTGTCAGAGTCACAAGCCGGCAAGATGCTGGAGAGTTTGTTACGCGGTGCTGATGGTTTAGCTGCGGGAGGGAAGTGGAATAACGGATTCACATGGGTTCTCGATACGAACATTGCGAGAGAGGCAGCTTTAGTACTAGGTGCGGATGAGGTTCTTGGAAGATTGCAGGCTGCGAACGGCCAGTCGCCATCGGCATCGGTGCAGGCGCCGTCGCAGCCTGTTCTGTCCTCAGCCTGTCCAGGCTGGGTTTGCTACGCGGAAAAAACACACCCTCATGTGTTGTCACATTTGTCTAGGGTCAAGTCGCCGCAGGCACTTATGGGAACCATCTTGAAGACAACACTCAGCAAGAAATTAGGGATCCCTCCAAGCAGGATATGGCACGTTGCAGTTATGCCCTGCTTTGATAAGAAACTCGAGGCAAGTCGCGAGGAGCTCACAGACGAGGTTTGGGCAGGATCCGGACTACCTGGTCGCGGCGTTCGCGATGTAGACTGCGTTATCACAAGTAAAGAGATTTTGATGCTCGCTGAATCAAGGGGGCATAATTTCTTCGATATTCCCCACGACGTGGGTTCTTCGCTACGACCGACGCAGCAATTCCCTGACACACGACTACATAATTTTCTGTTCCCTCCAGAAGCTCCAAAATGCGTACCACGCGCGGCCGGTTCGTCAGGTGGCTTGCTCTATCACATCTTGCAGTGTAAAGCTGCGCAAATCGCTGGCGCTGAGATACAAACAAGTCGTGGTCGCAACGCCGATGTGGTCGAGTTTATTGTGGCGGTCAATGGTGAGCCTGTATTCAAAGCGGCGCGCTATTATGGGTTTCGAAATATCCAAAACTTAGTGCGCAGATTAAAGCCTGCTCGTCCTTCACGAATGCCTGGAGGGAAACCATTTGGGAGCGCTCGCCGACCAACAGGCAAGTCAGCATCTCTCGAGTATGGTTATGTCGAAGTCATGGCCTGCCCGGGTGGCTGCACCAACGGCGGCGGCCAAATCAAGGTTGATGATCCGGTTGTCCTGCAGCGGAGGCAGTTCCGGGATAAGCCTGGCCCGCAAGAACAAAAGGAGTGGTTAGCGGAAGTTGATGAGGCATATTTCTCGGGTGAAGAGTTGGATGGCACAGCGAAAATTGGTCTAGGTAACGGTAACGTTGCTGGCAGCTATAGAAACGGCGAAGACGACGTTGTGGGCGGCATCTCTCGCTCTCATATACATGATACCCTGGCGTACTGGTGTGAGGTTACGGGCATTAGCATAGATAGACTTGCATTCACGACGTATCGCGAGGTCATAAGCGACGTCGGTAAAGGAAACGAAGCTGAAAAGGTGGTTCAACTGGCTGGGAAAGCTGGCGGCGGTTGGTAGAGGGTGCTCGTCTTCCAAAAAGACGAAGAAGGAATAAATATAAAAGTTGGTTCCCACTTCTTCGATTGTGATGACCTGTCAGCTTTCTTTGTTGCCACGGCGCGCGAAACCAAATCCTCCACGTCCGCTCCCATCGGGTCCTCTAGGTGATCGTATCGCTTGTTGTTGCTGTTGCTGCGGCGGCGGCGGCGGCGGCGATTGATACTGATTTTGAAATTGGTCATCCCTCATCGGTGTTCCCCGGCCCGATCCGTCACTTTCTCCCGCTCCTCCTCCACGGCGCTGAACCATGGAGTCTGGCTTCGGTGAGAAATTGGGATCGTAGAGCTCTCTCATCGACATAGGCTGGTTATTCGGCCGCCTCATCTCCGACTGAGCTCTCACATCGTTATTATTAGTACTAGTAGAATTATTAGTATTGTTCCGCTGCCCACCTCCCCTGCCACGACCCCTTCCCGCATGCCGACTATCCGATCTTGGTGGCGTCACCGTTCCTGGTGACGATCCCCTAGACGAAGGGTTTGACTCTCCAAAGATCTTGGCACGGGCTTCGTCATATCGTCGCTGTCTCTCCTCCAGGTCTCGCTTTTGTTTGGCCCGTACTTCCTCCGCTGTAAGCTGCCGCTCCTTTGTGATTTCTGAATCGTCATCATCCATTGAGAGCTGAGACATTCCACCTGTTACGGGGTCGCGTCTGGCTATGACCGGTTTGCGCGAGAGGACTTTGACTTGCGGTTTGAAGGAGGTGGTTAGGGGAACGGTATTGTTGGCTTCAACATAGTGAAACGTTTGGGGGGTTGAGTCTCTGTATTATTTCATCATTTTTGTTAGTAAACAACGAACAGGGACCGTATCCCGTCTTTAAAGTGAAACAAGCACGGCATTTTACGTACGCAGACTCCCACATCATCCGATTCGCCTCCTCATGCTTGGTGATACGCTCAGCCTTCGTTAGTGGAGGCGCCGCCTCGGCCGGTTGAAGGGACGCTCCGCCCTGTTCTCCGGCATCGTCCTCCTCTACAGCCGTTCTATCTGCTTGGCTCTCCCAGTCGTCGTCCCAAGCATCCGGTACGACGGCCTTCTTCATCTTGTGCTGCCACTCCCCAGCAGGATATCCTGAGGTGCGTGCTGGATTTTTCCAAGAAGCACAAAAGAAATTGGGCCCCGTCGGGTTTAAATGACGGGGGGAGAAGAAGTCTCCAGCGGATTTTGGCAAGTAGAGAGCGAAAAGAAAGGATGAAGAGAGTGAGAGGGCAACGCTGAGACTTTGTTGAATGCTTTTTGTTTTATCAGCTATAGAGTTTGAATGATGAGGAGGTAAAATCGTCCGAAAAGGAAAACCCTATGCGGTGGGGATCAAGTCCATTGTCGTTCGTTCATTCAGGTGCTGCTGGCTGGTCGCTGGTTGCTGGCTGCTGGTGTCTCATAGGCACAGTTGAGACCACTTTTTCTTCCGGCGGTGCAGCTTGTTACCGCATGAGCGTTGGAAACTGCGTGGAGCGCTCGCTGTGAAGTGGCACACTAGCTGAGGGTTGGTGGGCAGAGTGCGTATATTTTTACAACTTTTTTTCTCATTTTGTTGTGAAGTATGCAAAAACATGCGACATGGCATGAATGTCAACAAGACCAACCCACGTCATAAAAAGTTTTTAAAAACTCTTAAATAGTGGTATTCTTCAATCTGGAATAATTATTTCCCTTTATCATCGTCTAACAGCTTATAAAATTTGCGGAATTTGCAATCTGCCAGCATTCTGCAACTGCCGCATGTCCTGCTACAAGCCGCTTTTCGGGGCAGCGGTTGCCTTAATGAGGGGTCAGAGGGAGGAGCCTCTTATTAGCGGGGCAAACTTGGTGTCGGCTCTGCGAGCGTGCAACGACGTAGTACGGTACGAAGTATGGAGTACTCCGTAGGCGGTTCCAAACTATTGTTTAGAGCGTCCCCAGTGCTTTTGATGTTGTCGGATGTGTTGCTGGCATCCTAAGACAATAGCATCCGCGCCTTCATAATATACTCTCCGGCATTAGCTCCCCCGTTTCGTGATCCACCAATTTTGCGTCCGTCTTGTCATCAATTTTACTATCAGCGTCATCATAGAGATTGGTACCGCGTTGCCCCTCCCCTTCCTCCCCCGTCCGAGGAAACTCGTCCAAGCATGAGTGGCATAATTCACGAAACACAGCGTGCCTACCAGGCCGTCGAGCCGATTACTCCAGCTGGTGGGAAATCCAAAGAGGAGTACGACAAGGTTCTATCGAGGCTGTCAGATCAGTCATTCACCCCTAGTAAGTGTCAGTCCCAGTGCTGCTGTCTGCCCAAAACGACATTCGCAGAACAATCACGCCCTTCCAAGGGGAGGCTCACTCCTTCCTTTCCTCCTACTAACGTTGTCTCTCTTCTTTTTTTCCCACACAGGAAAGTATCCCGATCCCCTTGTTCCTCGACAAGGAGTCGATACTCGATTTTGTCCCCAAGGCGTGACATCGCAAATGGAGGAGGAGTGGCTTGCGAGGATTAAAGTCGTTCAAGAGGATATTGCCTGAGCGGGAATGGATATACGGCGTGCATAAACTACACATGATGTACATGAGGAGTAGTCACAGCTTTTGATAGGCATGTGTAGGTGTAGAACATGGTTGAAGAATGGATGGCAAGTGGGCTAGACCCATCTTCAGAGGAATTCCACGTTCATACGTAAGTGTGTGCAGTATCTTCCCATTCATAGGAAGTATACAGTTAGTTTTAGAAGGGATCTATTAGTCCTCAATACTTATAGCGAAGTATCAAAGTAATGTATTGCAAACCCATTCGCATGGATCGTACAACGATGTGTGCCGGATCAATAGCTCCTATTCAAACAGCTTTCACAAGTATCGCGAAGTCTCATCAACTATACGACAACAAATGACCGGTCCCCCTATATCATGTGCTCCTAAAAGTTAGCTCTCTTCGTAAATGGATCTGGCCAATCCGAACAAACCTGATTTTTAACTCTGGATTTTGACGGGTGCCGTGCCAGCCACAAAAACAAAATTCGAAGCCATTACTCGGCTTTGCACCACAAAGCCACGAGCACATCCAATTGATTAAAGACATGTATGCACAGGTATTTCATAAAAGTAAAAATTATTTTGCATAATATATGGCCAGAGTGAGCAGCACGGGCTGTATGAGACAGCCTGCTTTAAATTCAACCTTGATAATATGAAATAGTGTATATGTCATTCAACAACAAAGCAAGGCCGTGTGGCTCAATGGCAGAGCGTCTGACTACGAATCAGAAGGTCGCAGGTTCGACCCCTGTCTCGGTCAGTTATTATTTTTGCAGTTTAGGGCATTTCCTCTTTTTGTCAGACGCTTTGTCATTACGGACGCTCTATTTTCTTTCTGTCGTTTTGCTATGTCTATCAATTGGATTTTAGCTTTTTTTCCTCCAACGAGAATCGTTAGCTAGAGTGCTCAAATGCCGCGAGTGCGATGTTCCAATTTATTATCTATCCACGGAGTACATAGCATGATCAAATCCCATGCCTTAGACTCGGCTGTGTTCTTGCGGGCCAGAAATAAAGGCATAACTAGGAGATTCTCTTCGGTACATTAATCTACATACGCCTACAGAGTACAGTATAGGATAATTACCAACCAAAAATTTCACCAGCACATCAGCCCGGCGCCATTTCCGCCCGGCAACAACCAAAAAGACGATCCCCGCTAATCTACTCCGTACATGATATTCGTTTCCGAAGATGAGAAGCAAAAGTATTGACCGAGACAGGGGTCGAACCTGCGACCTTCTGATTCGTAGTCAGACGCTCTGCCATTGAGCCACACGGCCTTTGATCACGTGTAATTGTGACTTTAATCCATTCTAAGTTCTATCTACTACAAGTACGTCGATATTCTTGGTGATTAAATCTGCTTCATTTACCCTATTTAAGAGAAACCATTCTGCGGTTGATCCCGGCACTCCGATATATCTTGAAGGATATGATTCGATGGTGTGTCTGTGTCACATGCTGTGGGATGATGATAACCGCACTGCACGTGCAGTCTCGGCCTAGCTGAGAACCTCGCCGCAAAAATTTGTCCTAGAGTCTTGCTATGTGTCGATGATGTCAATCACAGGTTTGCAGCCACGATATTAGACAAGACTTTGCCAACCAGCCAGGAAAGAGCTAACCCTTGGCTGGATTGATGAATAGTCATAAATAAAAATTTAGAAGTCGTACTAATAATTAACGCAAGTACCTTGAATGGCGGATAGTGCAGTTTGATTTCTCCGCCCTGAATGAGTCAGCCTGTCTCCTCAAGTCGTAAAATTGCCAAGATGAACTTTGAGGCGAGCTTAGGATCTTCCAACATCTCCAATAATGGCGGGGCAATTGTGGGCTTCAATCGTCACGAACGGTAGAGGGCCATACACATTAGCGGGGTAATGTTAATTGAAGTGGATGGCGAAACGCGGGGCTTGATCGACTCTCTGACGGATCACTGAATGCCAAATCGAGCCGTGTGCCGAAAACGTCCGGCGGAAGTCTATAATATTATTGGGAAGACAAAGAAGGCTTGCCGGTTTGTTCAGCGTTCTCTCAAAAATGTTGAAAGAACTGAGAGACATGAAAACCTGGCAAGACGCGGCCCATACCCACACAACCTCCAACAAGGAAGGTTAGTCTGGCCTTGTCTAGGTGAGAGCTGACAGGCGAGCAATGGGGTCAAAGGATCGGAGGGTCTAGCCTGAGCCAGCATTTGACAAGTATCAGATGGCGCTATCTGTTGAGGCTGATTTGATGACCTTCTGCAAATGTATATTGTAGAAGCAGATTGCGCCAATCGACGACAGGATAGGCCCAGAGGCTCTCCGTGAAGTCTAAATTCGATGTCCGGTTTTCCTTGGGGTTGGTGGATAACTATGCCTCTGCCAAGACAACATAGGGATGGTCCGAGCTGAGCATCACGTCAGGCAGGTTGTACGGTCGAAAAATCCGGGTTGAATTTCTGGTCCCACTAAGCACTTGGACTTGTTGATACTCAGCAGCCTAACATGCTCAGCCTATTGATGCAATATTGGTTGTGGCTGTCCGTACTTACCTCTACTACGCACAGAGTACACGAGGGCATAGTACCCCATCGATCCCTTGCTTTTTACATATGCCCCGTGCTCCATACACCTTGCTTTGTTGATGCAGGCCGATGGATAGCGGATGCATTTTCATCGGCATATGCATGCTTTTGTTGGTGACCCTGAACGCTCCGTATATTATTGTGAAGGTATAGAACCCGCTATGAAGTGCTGTTTGTCGACTTGGCAGCAGCTGAGAAAAGAAGGTGCTAAAGGACAACGTTAACTAACGTAGCATGATATCAAGTCTCGACCTGATGAGTCGAACGAAGCACTGGACACAGATGGAGGAGCTTGGACCAACAAAAAAACGGTTCACTCCCAAAGGAGAGGTTGGGGGACGACGGGCAGCGGAGAAGTATGGAGACGGACTGGAGACAAACAAGTCAGAACGGGGGTTTGCAGGCTGCCGTGAGATTCTGGTTCCAGCCAGATGGGCTAATTCGATAACTAATTGAGCTTTGCAATGCTACTGCCCACAAACCTCGTCCCCACGCAGTCAACCACGCAACTAGCCACTACGCAGCAGTCAATAGCAGGAAGAGGGCAAGCAAACAGTCGGAATGGGAGAGACATGAGCCCTGCCTGAGAAGATGGCGCTGGGCAGTTGTAGAGACAGAGCGCAACAGCTACTAGCTCCAGCACTAATGACGCCTACTCGTCAAGCATGTGCCAGGCTTGCCAGGCTCCAAAGGCCCTCCCCCCGTTCGGCAGGTTGGCAATCGACATGCCCCGAGTACCTCCCACTGGCTGCGGTCTGAGTCTGGACCTGGTTGGTGTCATCGACAAGCCGTCTCCAGCGCTGCTCCATATCTATCCAGCCTGCTGCTTGTTGCTATTTGCCCCCCTCACTTCGTCGACCACAGGCGGGCGGCGAGACCTCGCCTCGCCCCCAAAATGCATGCTGTCCAAAGCACCTTTTCGCTGTTCTCCGCTGCACCTACATCACTTCTTTACAAACCATAAACCAAAAGCCATCCCAAACCATCCATACTATAACACTCGAGCATCGATTCGAAGACACCGGACATCTTGCGATCAACGACAACCGGTGGCGTACGTGACGCCTTAACAGATCGATTCCCTCCCTCATCAGCCTGCCACCACCAGCCAGCCTGGGAAGCGCAGCGCAGCTCAGCTCAGCACAGCAGACGATACTACGACGCCATGTCGGGCACCGAAAGCGTCCATAGCCAAGCGCACGCCCACGCGGGCCACAGTGGTGGCCATGGCCACGGCAACTCCAGCGGCTTCGACCTGCTGCGACGAGCCACCCAAGCTATGATGTCAAAGTATGTGCAGTCATATATGTCATTTTGTTTTCTGCTTGCTTCCAGGCGTTTGTTGAAGCTACGGATTTCCTACTCTGTACGTCGGCTTGCCGGTGTCGAGCAGTCGTGTCCGGAGGAACACTCTAAAGCCCGTTGCAGGCGAGTCGGATTGGCAAGTGCCATCCTTCGTATTAGCATTGGCACTTGATCCAAGTGGTGGATGCTGTGGCATGGCATTTGGTGTCGTGTCAAATTTGCCATCGCCACCCACCACCCCCCCGGAAGTTCGGGGCTGGATCAATGATTCCATCAGCTAGCTCTTGGCTTCTGGAACCCATGCGGTTGCCAAGTGGTGGCTGGCCGAGTTCCCGATTGCCTCCAAGTTCGAACCAGAGGCCTTTTGCGCAAACGATTCTACGACAGTCCAATTGAAGCTGCGCCCGGCCCAGAACCAGTCGGGACCGCGAGTCAGTCGAGCATTTGTTTGCGCCGGTTTGATTCTAATACATCCCTTTTCCCTTTCACGCCAGTTGGATATGGGAATGACATTCTTTCATTGCACGACATGGCATATGCCTGCTTTCTAGACATGGAATGGGCCTCCCCTCCATGCACATGCGGCCATCAGAAGGCACATCACTTGGCGCCGAAAGCCTATTTCTACTGCCAACTACATGGTAGTAGCTCAAGCCGTCTTTCGCCGTAACACGCCATTTCCAGCATTTTTTTTATTTTTAGTCTTTGGCGTTGAGCATGTCGATAAACTTTCTCTGGCCTTGGCACGCACCAGCAGCCACTCCGTACTGTACGGGCAGTTTGATACAATACCAACCAACAACATCAAATCGAATTTGTATTCGCACTCGGCTTGGTGCATTTCCTCGTGGATACTCTTGTCGGCCGCCCCAAGCTATTTATACCAACATTCGGCGGCACCGCACCCCATCGGTATCTTCCCGCTGAGAGCAGGCTTTCTCCCCAGCCATTTACTGCCCAACCAGTCCCAATACGAAGACCCTGATAAGGGCGCCCGATACCCACGGGTACCGACGGACCTTGCAAGCAATTGGCGGATAGGACAACTCCGGGTAGACCCATGCATCTGTTACAACTGCGGCTAATGGCACTCTGGGTCAGGCAGTCAGCGAAATGTTAGCCTGGCCATCGGCAAGTCCGTTGTCGTTACTCAGTGTTTCTCCTCGATCAGCAAAACAAATCTTATTAGCGGGCTATACAAGACGCTTCTGCCCAGCGGCACCATGCGATCTAACTGTTAGGGTCTGGTCGGGGTGCGAAGCTCGCGGGCCACAGCGCCCTAGCCCCTACGATCTGACTCGCTCATGGTGCAACATGGCGCCATTGGGGCCAGAGGTACACCTGCGAAAGGGAGGGCTGGTAGCTGCGTTCCCCTTATCCGCGACCGCCACCGCAGGAGTAGGGCATTCAGGGCACCAAGACAGGCTTGCACAGCACTGGTACTTGGCAGTAGCCAGCATGTCGGTACCTCCTCCCCATCACTTGCTCGAGTGAGCAACCAAGCATCCACTAAGTAGCGCTCATCGGAACGACTCATCAGATGTTGAGAGCCTCCGTTCCACGGCCACTCGGCTTGCCCCAATGGTCCATGACAAGGAGACTCCAAGCGCGCCACAACATTTCCACACTGTAAATGCCTATGATCGATCAAGCCTTGGCAAGCCTTGCTTGACATCTCCACTCTCCCACATGTCGCTCCGGCGCAAAATTTCATTCACCTCGTCGTCTCTTTTGCCCTGCCCGTGCATCTCGACTTGCCCGTAATACATCCGCTGTCGGAATTGCTTCCACACAGCTTCTCCCCCCTCTTGTTACTGTTCTTTCATTCTTTCGTTTTTGCTCTTTGCTTTTTTAAAACTTCATACGTTGAATTTGCTGTCGAATTTATAAACACAATACCTACCACAGCGGCATACCAGACTCCTGTCGCAAAGCACTGGTTCCGCCTTTTCTTCGCTGCTACTCTGACACAGAATCTGTATCGCGACCTCACAATTTGCGCCCCTCCTTGAAGAAAGCTCTTGGCGAACCAGGTCATGAATTAGTGAAATCTCGCACATTTTCTTCCAGCGCTCATCCTCCTCCGGCCAAAATTTCCCCTGGTTCTGTCATTGTCTCAACTTTTGTGTTTGGACATCTATTCTCATTTCTTTTTTGGTGCTTTTCGTTTTGAGCCGACAATGCAAGGTGTTGACGCATCATCCACCAGGACCGCCGCCGATGAAGATGGGACGGATCATATCGGCCTTGACACACCACGGTCTGGTGTAGCGACCCCCCAACCTGACCTCCACGACAAACGTCTGCCGGGAATCATGAGCTACTTCAGCCAGGTTCGTCAAGATCCTTCTGCAATCGATCCCTCTGCTTGTTCTTCTGCTGTCCCGGTCTCTGCGAGTTGCACCTCGGATCAACAGTCAGATCTGCCGATCCGGAGTACCTCATCATCATCCTCGAAAAAGCGGCCACAGAGTCTTACCCAGAACTCGCCACGCTGCAATCGAAGGATATCAGATTGCCGACTACCCGCGCGGGTAGAAAAGCTTGACATTGCTGCAGGCCACTCACCGTCTGCGCAAGTGGCTACTCACTCGTACCCAACTCCCCCTTCCTCACAACCGTCCCACTCCGAAACATCGTCATGTAAAGGCGCGAGTCTAGAAGCTAGAGAGGCGGTCAAGTCAGGGCTTGATATCCAGGCAACGCATGGGAAGCGCGACCGGGACGCTTCTCAAGCACCTAGAGTATACACGCAAAAGGAGACTGCAGTAGCTGAGCATGCTTCACGTGCCACGTCACAGTTCCCCCTTTCATCCACATCCTCCGTATCTTCGTCCTGCAGACCACCTTCTCTCCCCACAACCTCTGCCCCAAGCAAGTGGTTTTCGCTCGAAGGACTAAAAGAGCTAACTCGTGGTGTCATCTTTAAGAGCGGCCCGCCGACTCCCACGAGAGCACTGTCTGCCGCTCATTCTTCGCAATCAGACGGCAGGGACACTCCAGGTAGAACAAGCAACGATGGAGCGGAACCGGCTAGCGGCGTCCAAACCCCACGAACCGCCGGCGTCCAGCCTCCTGCACCAAAAGGCAAACTGACCATTAAGATCATTGAAGCTCGCGGGTTGCGCAGATGCCGCGACCCTTATGTTGTGGCTGTGTTTCAACGAAGCGAGCTTATTTCGGGCGGTCCCAGACCCATCGAGGAGGAGGAAACGCTGAGCGCCACTCCGTCGGGCCTCGGTGGCATCGCTATACAACGCCAAGGTAGCGACTCGGGCCGACCCCCTATGGCAATTCCCATGAGAAGTCGCCAGAGCAGTAACACTAGCATCCACGATTACAACACGTTTCGGAATCGCACCGGTCGGTCACCGTTGACCAATCCCAAATGGGATGCCGAGGCAGCCTTGTACGTTGAATCCTAGTGACAGTATCGTTCATCACGAGGCGAATTTGCGTGTTAACTTTAAGGTCTTAGTGACGTTATTGACATCGACATGTTGGTTGACATTTCAGTGTATGATCATACCGCCACCGGTGAGGAGTTCTTGGGCCACGTCGACTTCCAGGCTAGAAAAGATAGTGACGGCGTTGTGAGAGGATGGTTCACGTTACGCGGCCATGCGGATACCGTCGCCGAGAATGCACCAACTGGCGAAATATATGTTGAAGCCTTTTACCAGAGATCTGAGAAGAAACACTTTGGACCAAGTGATTTTGAGATCTTGAAGCTCATTGGTAAAGGCACTTTTGGACAGGTTTATCAAGTGCGGAAGAGGGATACCTTGCGAATCTACGCCATGAAAGTGCTGCAGAAAAAGGTTATTGTGCAGAAGAAGGAGGTTGCCCACACTGTGGGAGAGCGCAATATTCTTGTGCGGACTGCCACGTCAGATTCGCCTTTTATCGTTGGCCTCAAATTTTCTTTCCAGACCCCATCCGAGCTCTATCTGGTTACAGACTACATGTCCGGAGGAGAACTCTTTTGGCATTTGCAGAAGGAAGGTCGGTTCGATGAGAGGCGAGCCAAGTTCTACATCGCTGAGTTAATTCTGGCAATTCAACATCTGCACAACAATGATATTGTATATCGAGACCTCAAGCCCGAAAATATCTTGCTCGACGCCAACGGCCACATTGCACTTTGCGATTTCGGCTTGTCAAAAGCTAACCTGACGAAGAATGACACCACAAACACTTTCTGCGGTACCACAGAGTATCTCGCTCCAGAAGTCCTTCTAGATGAGTCTGGATACACCAAGATGGTCGACTTTTGGTCATTGGGTGTTTTGGTTTTCGAGATGTGCTGCGGCTGGAGTCCCTTCTATGCGGAAGATACTCAACAAATGTATAAGAACATTGCGTTTGGCAAGGTTAGATTCCCTCGCGATACTCTTTCGCAAGAAGGCCGGAACTTCGTGAAGGGATTGCTTAATAGAAATCCAAAACACAGACTCGGCGCAACAGACGATGCCGAAGAACTGAAACGTCATCCTTTCTTTGGCGACATTGATTGGGATCTTCTTACCAAAAAGCTCATCACTCCTCCCTTCAAACCCAAGTTGAAGTCAGAGACTGATGTCTCGTACTTTGATCCCGAGTTCACCACAGCATTGGAGCAAAATGGGTCCCTAAATGAGCGAGCAGCGGCACTGGCACGTGGTTACGCTGCCTCTACACCCCTCTCCCCGTCTGTTCAGGCCAATTTTCAGGGTTTCACATTCGTTGACGAAAGTGCTCTGGACGATCACATGAGAGATCGATTTAGAAATGACGACGAGGACATGGATGATGCTCATGCAAACCATGACGAGGATGACTGGGATAACATAGACGACATCGACCCTCGCAAAGCAAACCGCATGAGCGGCATCGTGAAGACATTGAGCGCAGATGAACACATGGTTGGTGGTGCTCATTTTGATGTCTGAGATTAATTTCCGTCAATCTCGATACATGAATGAAACCAAGCAAAAAATTGCAGCGCATGCAGCTAGCGTCCAATACGTAATATCCCTTCCCTGTTCTCGTCATTTCAGTTTTCACGATTCTCTTTCAGCATGACGTGGTGGTTATTTAGTCATACAGCATATGGGGGGGCTTGGCTTTTCTGAAATTTGCCAGTTGTTGTCGGCCTTATCGTTTCTTCTTTATTCATATCTGCTCTTGCATTGGCATTGTCTGTTGGAGCCTAGATGGAGGGTTTTCGGCGTTAAATGGTTACGAAGGACATGTTAGGGGTACCATTGGTCTACTTTCTGTAACTACTGCTATCACGCTCCAATCCCTTGTTGTAAGTGACCGAACAAAAATCCGAGAATATCATGGGTTATTTTCATTAATTGACGCGATCACTTGTTTCTTCTTTTTTCTTTTTTCTTTTTTTTCTTTTGGGTGTGTGAGACAGCAGAAAAGAGGTGGGCTGGTTTTCATGTTAATATGCGAAATATGATCTATGGGGTATGACTGGCAAATACCGCAGTATCTGGAGATGTCCTTACTCTTTTGAGAGATGCATGGGGGCATATTCGGTGGGTACAAATACGTAATAATATATAACTAGGGATAGGCGCTCGTCTTCTAAATGAAGCAAAAAGCCGCTACAAAAGTTACAAATACAGTGCAAAGTTTACCAAACAAAAGCAGTACATCTCATTCTCTTCCCGAAGGTGACTTCTCCAAGTATAGGCTAGTGGACCGTATTCTCATCAAACGTCATATACTGTCATATTATGCCTGGATAGAGTCTTCTGAAGCCCAGATCCAACGCCAGTCAGGCTTCTGTTCGCTCGCTAGTGTGTTGTTGATTGCGGATCTCGTTGATACGCAATCAACAACAGGCGAGTGAGTAATGTAACATGACAGTGAACGGACCAATGAATGCCGTGAATACCTTATCGGGTAACAGTTTAATGGCGCACTCGAACGGCGTCATCGCCGATGTGGCTCATAATAGATGGAAGAGAGAGGCCGGGTAGGGTTACATGTTGTAAAACCAATCACATGTGTAAGGAAACAAACCGTGGCTGTAAAAGGCTGTTTACCTTGATGTACTAGTTTGCGCGCGAGAAAACTCACTGATGAGCACCTCGGCGGACTTGGGAATTCACAGTCACGACCAGTTCCATTTGTCGAACCCCCTGTATTCTGTATTCGGGGTGTTTCTACGCTGCGGCATTGGAGGAGGAGGGCAGGGGAAGGGGGCACACCGCCACGGCTCGTAGGTTTGCTTACTTGTTTGTCATTGTGTGAGTGGTGGGAGAACCAAGGAATCGATGACGAGGCATTATCAGCATCTTCAGCAGGCAAATGACTGCGGGCGAGGAGCAACGGCACAACTGATCGACGGAAGCAGCAGACTGGCAGAAGGGCCGTCTCTGTTCCGAAGGCGAAAAGGGTATGTAGTTCTGCAGAATGAGAATAAAAATACAATAAAAAGTCTGTCCCGTGCTGCTGTTCTGTTTGGCTCGGAGACTCAGACAGCATAACTATGTTGTGAACAAACGGGGGTTTTCAATTTACTGTCTGCAGCTGACGATGCAGACGAATAATGTCCAGTGGTCTGTATGTTAATGGCGCGAATACGAAACCAAATAGGAATTTGGTCTAACTAGGCAAGGTATTTAATCGTTGCATGGGTGTTATATCTTAAAGCGACCGTTTCGATTGCGAATTGTTGTGTGCATGTCATTTTACAGAGTGCAAAGTACAGAGCACGGAGCACAGGGTGAAATATAAGTGAGAATTGAAGGCCACGGATGATTGGAAGTTGTTGCTGCTGTATTTGATTTCGCATCCGCAATGATGAAGTCATACACCCAATTGAGGCTTGTTAAAGAGGTAAATGTACAATAGGATTATCGACCACATCCATCATCTGCACCGTCCATCACTGAAATCTTTTCCTGCGTGGCAGTCACGCCGTCTGTTTAAATAACAAAAGAGAACCTACTTTCGCTGCACTGTCCCTGGGTCTGTCTGTAACAGGCCTATAGAACACATCTCCCCGAATGCTCATATAATGTCTATTATCAATCCAGAAGAATATCAACTTAGTGAGCGGCCACGTCGTCATCCTCAGCCTCGAGCCAGTCGGGAAGAGCAGCGGCACCACCCTGGCTAGTCTGGGTGGCGTCCTGGCCCTCGATCTCGACGGCCATGCTCTCGTATTCCTTTAGGTTGCTGGCGATGTCGGACTCTTCGGGGGACGCAGGGGTCTTAGGCATAGAGAAGGTTTGCACGATGCCCTCGGCATCAGACTCCTTGACAACGGGGGTCTTGTACGCCTTGAGTTCCTTCAGGTAGATGTCCTGGACGAAGTCGGCTACAAAGGCAAGAGTATTAGCAGGTCTAGTTCCATGATGAAGAGGCAGAGCTCTGCAAGTTGACGTCGATTTGATGCTGTCCTCCGGGAGAGATAAATTCGATGATGTATGTTATGAACAGCGCTCAACCAACACATCGAAGGGATCCTGTCAAGTTTCAGGTGTCGATGCTGGCTGGCTTTCCGGTCGTTTTCATAGAGGCGAGGATGCGGACAGGTTCAACTCGTAATTCGTAACTCGTGACACGATGACCTCCTCAGTGGGCGGGCTCACAATACGTGTCGAAGACAATTGCAGATCGGCGCAGAAAACAAGAGTAATAGCGGCAGCAGCTTTCTTACCTTTGCGGGAGATGGTCGGTGCAATGAAGCCGCGGGCGTGGACGGCATTGCCTCTGGCAACTCGAGCGACGTTGGCGACGGCCGAGGAGGCGCGCTTTTTGAACTTGGTCAGTCGGAGCTCTCTCCATCAAAGCCGACGGTTACTTCGAGAGAATCATCGCAGCAATCGAGGACTCGGGAAATTAGTGGCTGTGAACTCACCGTGGCCCTGGACAGTTGGCTGAGCATTTTGAATGGCTGGGCGTTGCTCAATGGATAACCCTGAGATGGGGGGGACTATGAACTGAGGGTTTTGTGAAAATCGTGATGTCGATTACCCCCGGCTGGGTCGGTCCTAGCACTGTAAATTTCTGCCTCAGGCGTGACTGGCTAGCTAGACTGGGTGGTGTGGGCGGCTGGTTATCGTCCATCCCAGACATTGCACTGAGCGCAGAGGTACATGTATATCACGTGATGAGCAATGCACTCCGGCTTTCTTGGCAGCAGCCGATCGATGCATGGAGTGAGTGGTGATGTAATGAATTTGTACGGAGTACAGAGTACTGATTTGGAGTGTAGTTTGTCTGGTGGAAGATTAGCTTCCGTTCCTGAGCGATTTAATTACTTGTTTATATTTCCCGTTTGCCATTCGTCTGGCGCTGATTTATTTCATTTGTTAATGCGTGAGATGAAGCCGCAGGCACGGTTAACACGTTCAGGCTCGCCGATGGAAGAGACCTTAGGTACGGAGTACGGGGTAGTTTACTCCGTACATCCACAGCGAAATCACGGGGCAGAACGGAGCTTCGGTTACTTCCAACGTCTCTTCTGTCGTTGGCATCTGACGGACGTCACACGTTTGGGCACAATGAAGCACCCGTCTGCGTCTATTTATATATTTCTTTCGTGACGGTCTCAACGACTGTGAAATATTATGTTATGTCAGTGGATCAGCGTCTCCTCACCCTGGCATTACTCTCAGCATCTACGGAAATCCAAAAATTGCGACTAGTTGTATTTGTTCATTTTGTGTCTTGAAGATTCATTGATACCAGCCTGCGATACTATGCCATATTCCACTACCAATTCAATTTTGCCCCGAGTATCCTGTGCCTGAAGACATATCATAATCGTTATAACCAGGCATGGCCAAACATCACGGCCGCACAAAAACAGGAGTCACACGAGTCGTGGCCCTGTCCATCCATCCATTCACTCCAATAGTTTCAACAATTCCAAGCCGCCTATCCCGTGCATACTACGCAGACTGTTGTCTCGCCACTTCTGATACCGATGGAGAATCTATGTGCTTTTCGGTAGACCGTGCCTTTCTTCTCTTGGAAACACCAAGAGTGATACTGCTGGCATACAAGATTGCGACCACGCCTGCGACCACGGCGTAGGCAATGATGAAATTTGCAGATTCATTGGCGTAGTGCAGGCCCAAACCGCCATTAACGATCCCGAGAATCATCAGCATGCGTCCATACCAAATGTGGATGTGACTGACCACGCCCCGGCTCTGGCGTTTGACAAAGTGCTGGTGATGGAGCCATCCCAGAATGGGCTGCAATCCCATGAAGGCGCAGACAATAACACCGAGTCTGGTGTGGCTGTTCATGAAAAACTAGAATCGTGTGTTAAGCGCGGCAAGCGTACGGCATGACAGGAACAGGGGAAAACTTACGGTGCCGTAACGGGATGCGACTGTGTACCCGATGCCAAATGCTGCCCACATTCCGAGGAAGACGGCGAGCTGCCAGCCAGCATGGACAAACCATTTGCCGATTAACGGTATGAGCGAGGACCCAATCGGATAGCCGACGACGAAAACAATGGCCATGATGACTCCATGAGCAGTCAGGAGAACTCGGTTCTCGTTGGTGCCTTGTTGCACCGCGACTCCGTTGTCGCCACCACCATTGCCGTTATTGGATGTTGATAGAAAAGGGTTCGAGTCGGAGTTGATGTTTGCCTGTTGGAGATTGACAGAAAATTCAGCGTGGCCGTCGTGGTACGAAATCGACCGGGATGGGCTCGACGAAGCAAGAGAGGCCCCCCTTTTCCACGCAGATATCCAGGGCGACGAGCTACTGAAATCGATGTCGGCGCACCCAGAACATCGAACATTGGCGACCATGCTTCCATTGACAATGCCAGACCCTTCCAAGAGCTCAACATTGGTACGAGACGCATGCTGGGGCATGACATGGCCCTGTCCGCCTCTCGTGCTGAGAGTTACGTTGTTGTTTCCGTCTTGGTACACGACAAACATGCTGGAACCGCGCATCGACGACCCCGTGCCCAGCGCGAACCATTGATAAGACGTGGGTGCTCGAAGCTGGAAGTAGACATTGCCCGACCTGGAGCTGATGGCAGCTTCTGGAGCTCCCCATCGGAAGCAGACATCGTTGCTGCCTGCACAGAAGGATGCTAATGCTGCATCACCCGTAGATACTACTACAACCCGAGGGAGGTGTCAGCTAGTCAAAGAAACTTTGCATGCTGAGGTTTTTTTCGGACGACATTTCATTGAGGCAGGCGGGCACTTACAAGCCGCCATGGCAGCGCCAACAGCCACACGTATTGATGCTCTCATGGTTACTGTTCCCAATGTTGAGACTGTGGCCGCAGAAAAGGACGAGAGGAAGGGAAAGGAAAGGACAAGGAAAAGGAGAAGAGTCGGACCGGTTTCGAAAGTCTTGAATAAGGTTGTAGGCTCAAGGTAGGGGGCTGGTCTATGGGTTCAAGCAAACAACGAGAATATTGAGAGCTTGATTTCACCAAGAGTCTGCGTCACCAGGAGGAGTGTGAAGAAATAGGGACTCTGGAGTCTCGATTGGTGACGGGCACACCAGCCAAGATATACCGAGACAGCTGTGTACATGATGTCCCTTGTACAGTTGCGATCTACGAGTGCCATCCCACACGGCAAGGAGAGTTTCAAAAGATCAGCCATGCAGATAAAGTGCTTGGCAACCCCGTCCATGGACTCAAATGCACGGCTCTGGGGCAACCAAGAGCCGGTGAGCTGCAATTTTGATCCGAGCATGATACGAAAACGGCTGCCGAACCGAACGAATTGATACTTTAGACAAACTAGGTGATGACTACCACAGCCACTGAGTACTTACTTTGTGCCGTGTGCTGTGCTCCGTACGTCGTAGTTCTATGTGATCTGAGCTGGATCGGGACATGGTCAATTCAACCAGCTAGTTTGTGACTTTGGTGGAGAAGATGAAATCAGCCATCTTTTTCAACGGGGGTACATACCTAACTTGCCAACTGTACCACTGTACCACTGTACTCCGTAGACCCCCAGATGCTCTGGCACGGCTCCTCGCAAACCCGCCGGGCCATCTAATCTCGCCGGCGCCATCATCATCCTCCATCTGTTCCCCCTTCCCCCCACCAGTCAATTGAACCGGGCTGTGCCTGCAAACTATCTACCAACATCCAATGACGAAGTGTAGCACTGCAAGCACTGCCAGCGCTGACTCTGCTTTACCCAACCCAACATGCACGGGCCGCTAGCTACCAGATTAGCAACAGATTAGCAACGACGAAAATGTAATTCGCAGGCCTTGTGGAGGCAGCGAACCAACGTGCCAACTACGAGGCACGCACCTAACTAACAAACTAACTAACAAACTAGTGAACTACCCGAGAATTGAGCGATTCCCATTCAATCTCGGATTGTCAATCCGAGCCTTCAACCCGAGGCGATTAATCCGAGATGGCGGCGCAAACGGAAAACATCACTCGTTAACGTTCAACGCCGCAACCAATCCTGCCAGAAACTACTCCGAACAGAGTAGGCAATCCACTGTCTATCAGGGCGGAAACGCCATCTTGACCAACTAAACCTTGCGTATTTGGTATGACCCCTTTGCCCCAATGGCAAGCAAGCATCATCGCCACCGTCTTGTTCCTCCACAATTACCAACGGCGCCTCCATCCCAGCACCAAGAAATACTTCTACTATCAACCATGGCATGCTCTTTCTGCTTTAGCCCGATATCTCCTCCCATTACGGAATGCAGAATACATATCCCAGACTGATCCCCTACACAAAACCCGTAATGGAGGGTATACGCAAGCCAATGCATGGGCTACAGCCGAGCGGGATGCCCAATTAACGGTCCCTTCTGCCTTGGCCCAACCCTCTTGGCGGCTGTATCTGAAAGCTTATTGAGGCCTCTATTTTGAATGCCCAGCCGCGGTGGCGGTGATGAGAAAACGCCAAGCATCAAGCCATGTTTTACTCTAGCTGTTGTCGCGTATACGTGGCGTGCTTCATCCTGTATCAGGCACGGGGCAAGCACGTTGGGCAAAAGATGATGTGATTAACCCTCGCACACTTAAAGTAACATGCTTGGATCGTCTGGTGCGTTGGGGGAGAGTCTGCACAAGTTTTTATATTGTGTGGTGCTTTGCAGTGCATGATGAATAGGCTGCTGTGCTGCCGTGTACTACATACTTTTGAGGATTGCTTGAAGTCTTCCTGCTCATTGTTGTGTCGTGCAGTGTTGGGCATCACATCATGATAGCTAGGTTGGGCATGTGCGGCTTGGCAGGCAGAGAGGTACGTACAAGTGACAGAATATAGATAGAGAAGAGATTATTTTCCCAAGGCAGAACACATTAGATCACAGGGCAAATTGCACATGAGGCAAGTCTTGGCTGTTGCTTCTTGTTGAAGCTTATAGTTAGTGCACAACACAGATATCGATGGCAAACAGCGCTTCCCCTGATTTACATGACGGGAGATCCGGTTGACTGCTCGGCATATGCACTGGGACAAAGTGTTTAAAGTGCCTCTAAACCTGCCAGTCATGCCCGCGATTCATCAGGTCTGAAATGCAGATGACACACCCTACACCAGAAAGCTAGCCGCCGTAGCAGCAGTTCTCCCCCAGACGCAATCAAGATCTATTAGTGCTAGCTCTATTGTCGTCGTCATCGTCGTCGTCGTCGTCTGCACCTTTAGTAGTGCATCTACTTGATACTTCTCTAGACGATCCTCTCGTTTAGTACCAGGTCTAAGTCTTGGCATATGATCTAGACTCAATGCCAAGTAGGAGGCTAGACGCAGCCTTGAAGTGAAGGACAAGGCACGACCAATATCCTAAAGAACCAATATTCTAAGAAAACAAAAGCGAAAACACCACATGGCTCTTCTGTCCAACAGCAAACAACCAAAACCGTCAACTCATCATCAGTCACGACCTGACGCATGTTGCAGCACAATGCTGCCAAGACCCTTTCAAACATTTGTCTTGTCCCCAAAGCATCATCCAAGTTAGTGGCATGCACATCAACCAACACCCTACAGCATTCCTCTTCAGATTCATAATCGATGCGGTGCACGTCCTCGCAGTAAGCCTTTGGCATATCGCTTCGCAGGGGAGGGGGGGTTAAGCTTCATTAACCAAGGGAAACATGCTGCTTTCAAGCAGGCTCGTGGATGCCACAAAGCTGAAGCCTCCAAAAACATCATCCTTGCCTGAAGCAGGTATCGCCCACGTATCTTTTGTAGTCAGGACAGGGCTGAGGGCTAGTTCGGTGAATTCCGGAGCAAAGTTCTCAGCAAGCTCCGGATCGGTGATGAAGGGCTGGATGGGTGGCTCCAACTCGCGGGCCTCCAGCTTCTTCCAGTTGATCTTGCGGAAGAACCTGTGTTTCTTGATGGTCTGCAGATCCTTGGGCATGCAAGAGCCAAGTCTCTTATGAGGATCTTTTCTTAGCAAACGCGTGAGCAAGTCTTTGGCATCAGGACTCAGGAAGTAAGGCAAGATAAGCTTCTGCTTGACAATGTTGTCCTGAATTTTGGCGTGATTCTGGCCACGGAACGGAGGATTGCCCGTCATGAGGTCGTATGCCAAAGCTCCGAACGACCACCAGTCAGCAGCTTTGCCGTATTTTTTGCCTAGAATTACCTCGGGGGCCATATATTCGACTGTGCCAAGAATCGAGTTGCATGAATCCTCAGTCTTTTCAGCAGACACTTTAGACAGGCCAAAGTCTGTAAGAAGTAAGTGGCCATCGGCATCCAACAAGCAGTTCTCCGGTTTGAGATCACGATAGACAACGCCAAGATCATTGTGGAGGTGCGAAATAGCCAGCAGCATTTCTCCCATGTAAAATGCAGTTACCGTCTCAGAAAACATCTTTTCCGTGTTGAGATGAGTGAAGAGCTCTCCGCCCTGGCCATACTCGAGAATCAAATACAGCTTTTCCAAATCCTGGAAGGCGTAGTACAACTTGACAACGAATGGATGTCGGTTCACGGATTCGAGAATTTGCCGCTCAGTCTTGGTCTGCTCGATCAGCCTCTTATGCACGACGAGCGATGCCTTCTTCAGCTGCTTCTGGGCATACAGTCTGCCCGTTGCTCGCTGTTTGACCAGCAGGACGGTACCATATGTGCCCTTTCCCAGGCAGCGGAGGGGCTCGAACTCCTCCGAAGTCATCTTGCGCTTAGGGTTCAGACCACCTTCAACTAATCCGGATCTCTCACCAACACTCTCGCTGGCGAAGTCGTTTTCCAGATTGACTTCGTAGCTAGTCGATGCGTACTCCGAGCTCTCGCTTCCTGCATCACTCCGAGCTCCATCCCGACTCTGCGATCGGCTATTCATTTCTGTCGTGATTCCAGATCTAAATTCCGGGCGGCCACCAATCCGAGCTACAGAGCTCGATCGCGAAGACACGTCTAGGCTAATGTGGTCCATTTGCATCCGCAATTTGGCGATGCCAGAAACGCTTGGCGAGGGCACGGCGCGCAATACGGGGCTGCAGTTGGCACTGACGACATCATCAAGTCGGCCGCGTCCTCTACGGGAGCCCAGGGTTGGGGTTTCGCGAGAACCATAGTCGGAATCGTCATCGCCAGAAGTGACAGGTGTGCCAGTAAAGCCACGCATGACAGAGCGGGCTGCCGGCGCAGGGCTTATCATGGTTTCAGCAGAGGACGTATCGTGCGGTTAAATAATAGCACTGGGTATAACCGCTTCCTGTGCAAAGGAAACCACGGTATTCGAAATGCTGTCAGCTAGCTGAGCGCTCAACGTGAGCCCCGGCGTCGCTCCGGATCTGCGCGCTCCTCCGCAATAAATGGAAGCTGAATCTCGTAGTGGCTCGCAACACGCATCTGGTACTTGAAAAATGAAGTTCGCATATGGGATGGCTTTTGTATATGCATTGGACAGTTGATTGCAAGGCGAAGGGGGATAGTCTGCGTCGGGGGTAAAGTGTGATTTTCACCAAATGGTGTAGAGGATCAAGAGGAAGAAAAAAATAGGGAGAGAAAAGGCGGCTACTGTGAAGCATTTAATTAGAAGGAGTCTGACTGGTCCAAGCATTCAGTAGCCGCACAGGGGGTGTGGCCCGCCCTCCAGTCACTCGAGACTTACCGCATTCTCAGCTCAAGGAAAATTCCGCCAGGCGGGCCTTGCTTTTTTTTTCTCTCTCCCTCAATTGCCCTTCTCCGTGTCACGCCTCTAGCGTTTTCCCCGCTAGTCACACACATGAATTACTGGGAAGGTCGTGCTCAGCCGGCGGGGCAGCCAGTAACAGCACTACCGTCAGTGGACCCAGCATGCTTCTCCGGATTCTCTCGCTCGCTTATTACTATTACAGCGCGGAGTACGGAGTACATACGTAAGATCTCTGACGACAGACACGGGTAGATTTTGATGGATTCTACAGGCTACCGACAGTCCCCAATCTGGCCGCAGTCTGGTTTGACGCTGATCAACCTACTCCGTACGGAGGACATAGCCCTTAATGCCTCCCTTGCCACCCTCGTTCCTGCGGGCGGCTGACTCCACCAGACCTCATGTGCCCTGCTGAATAGGTACTTGAAGTGCTTTTTGAGCTGCCTACTGCTGCGGACGCAACGGGGTGATCATACGTACGCATACATACGCTGGGCATTCATGCTACTTTCTCACATGCATCGGCCCTGACCCGATTAGGGGCCACAACTTGATTTGTGGTGCTTCGGCACTTAACCTTGGTTGGATGCGTAAAGGGTTGACCGAGATCGTGCTTTGCTCACAAACGACTGCACTACATAATTCATTTGACACATCCAGGCAAATGGCTGTCAGCGCGAGAAGGTCTCGGGAAACCAAGCAATCGCAAGCTGCCATGGACCCCAGCTGAACAGGCCACGTTGCACTGGACATGTTTGCTCGGATTTGGACTTGGTGTGCGTGCCTAAGAAATACGACTCGGATTCAGCCGACGTCAAACAAGGAAGTTGACTACGAATGCATGTATACAGGACTAGGTACTCCGGGAGCAATGAGGCATTTGCCATTAATAAGTATGTACTCCGTAAATTAAACCATAATCACGACCAGACCTCGGCGAGATTTACAAGCAGTGCCGTACATTTATCGGTATCCAGCGATCCTACGGTGTCGCTGCCGCTACCTACGCCAAACTCGCGCGACCAAAAATACATTACGATATACGGTTACTGTAACTCACTCCTCTATGAACGGAGACTCGGTTTGCAATCAAACAGCCATGGCTACCGGAGATGGGACTGCAGCAGCAAGAGAGGTATTTGCGATAAGTAAGTGTATTCATAGCAACCTTCTGCTCGTCGCTCCACTAGACTGACTGGTCCAGCAGCATGCGCGCTGAGTCCAACCTGCTGCTGCCAACCTGCGCGCCCCACTGCGGCTTGAAGGTGCCTGGCCAATTTTAGGACCTCCGACGTAGAATGAGAAAAAAAAAGTATCGACACCAAATAGCTCGAACGTTTCGAATCTTGCAGGCAGCTAGCGTCCCGGCTCATTGGCTTCAGCATCATCGCCGAAAGCTACATTTTACAACAGCCACGGCAAATTCGCATCGAGCCATCCGGACTTAATTTCGTCGCTCTACCACAGCTGCCAGGGACTAGGACGGCGAGGGACGAGCCGTCACATTCATCATGATACATCCATCGCGTCAGGCATATGTAGAAGATGCCGATTCGCCTGGAGGCATCGCTTTGGAGGATATCAAGGATGACCAAGATTACGAAATGTCGGGAGTACCAGGTGCTGGCCCAGAAAAAACTTCGGCTATCCTGAACCAGTTCAACAGGAAACGACTAGCTGCCACCATAGCTGTACCCACCGATGATGGTCGCGTTCGCGCAAAGCTTAGGGAGATGGGAGAGCCTATCACACTTTTCGGGGAAGGGCCTGGCGACCGTCGCGATCGATTACGAGAGTTAATGACTATACAAGCCGAACTGAGTGGTCTTGAGAATGGCGACGCCGCCATGGACGATGCTCCCACGGAAGAAGCGACCGAGGAACAGGAAGAGGAGTTCTATTCCAGAGGAGGAGACGCCCTTCTCAAAGCGCGAATAAATATTGCCGAGTACTCGCTACCTCGTGCCAAGCAACGAGTGGCATATCAGAAGCAGGAGGCAACGATTTCCCTACGAACCCAAGTCAAATTCAGAAAACACATCAAGGAGAGACTACAAGCATTCGAGCTTCAAGGTAGTCAGACTGTCGGCGAAAGACACATCAGCATGACGAGAATATCTCCCAACGGAGAGCTTGTAGCTGTTGGTAACTGGGGTGGACAGGTCAAGTTGGTCGAGATTCCGAACTTGACTGAAAAGATGAGCTTTCGTGGCCACACAAACAAAATCAGTGGACTGTCATGGTTTCCAGGAGCTACACTGCCAGATAATGGTGTTTCTCCAGACTCAGTGAACTTGGCTTCTGGCGGGGCGGAGGGACTGGTACAGCTGTGGTCTCTGAATCAAGACACGCCGTTGTCCACATTACAAGGACATTCCCAGCGCGTTTGCCGTGTCGAATTCCATCCATCTGGTCGCTATCTGGCCTCAGCATCAGAAGACACCTCGTGGAGGCTCTGGGACGTCGAGAGTACAGCAGAGTTGCTTCTTCAGGAAGGACACTCAAGGGGAGTCTACGCCGTTAGCTTCAATACGGATGGCTCACTTCTAGCTAGCGCTGGCTTAGATAGTATTGGTCGTATCTGGGACTTGAGATCCGGGAGGACAGTCATGATCCTGGATGGTCACTTGGATGGTCATATCAAACCAATTCACGCACTGGACTGGAGCTCAGACGGGCATCGGGTACTATCTGGGTCCGCCGACGGCTGGATCAAATGCTGGGATGTCCGCAAGGTTCAGCGGACAGCTGGAATTGGTGCTCACTCCAGCGCGGTCTCAGATATGCGATGGTTCAAGGGCATGGACGACACTCTGGACGGTATTCCGCCTGGTGTGGACGAGAAGGGTGCCCAGATCCCCAAGAAATCAAGCACATTCTTTGTGTCCAGCGGGTTTGACAAGAATGTCAAGATTTTCTCAGCCGATGACTGGACCTTGGTGCAGACTTTAAGCGGCCACACGGGACCGGTTGCTAGTGTAGACTACAGTCGGGATGGAAAATGGCTTGTGAGTGGTGGCCATGATCGGACAGTTAAGCTTTGGGGCCGAAACGATTGCGAGCCTCTATGAAAGGAACACCCGGTAGTGCGAGAGTGGAGGACCTTCAAGTGAAATGTACATTACGTTCGCAAAGAACATAGCAAAACCATTGATACCTTCTCTTGTGTCACGCATGCAAACGAGCAAACAAAGAACGAGCATCATTCGAGGCTTGCAGCAAACACAGCTCAATATCTCTCGTAGCCCCTCATTTGTTTGATACAGTAACAAATAGTGCCAGTTCAGATAAACAATGGATGAATCGCAGCAAGCGATCTTCATTGGGCTAGACGCCGACGGGTACAATAATAGTCAAGGCAGCGCAAAGCCGGAAATGCCACGAGAGGCGCCAAGTTTGGGTACTGTACGCACAACTCTGAGAGAATGTCCGCTTAGGTAAACCACTTCTTGCAATAAAATATTCAGGTGTTGTTTATTATACGTAAAATAGTTCTACATTTACTCAAAATACCGAGCATATGCCATAAGATCATAATAATTATACAAATGATGAGTGGAGATCCTAGTAAGACCTCTTGGAATACGCAGATATGTGCAGCGGTGGGGGGTAGTGGTGGGTCAGCTGATTCGGCTGATTAGATACAGAGTCTCCATCAATAACCTTTCAACGCTGTTGTCCCTCTCTTCCACACCTGAATGAGGCAGACAACATCGTCGCATAATTTTGTACTCGACCAACTATCAGCGGCCTTTTCGACCAGTCTCCATGGTTTCCTCACGTCGCCTTTCAACACTTATCGCCAACCCGACATAAATTCTGCCGGACATGGCCAGCATAGACCGATACCGGCCTCCGCGCGAAGGCTATCAACCTCCCAGTCTGCCGGGAGGCTCTCGCGCCGACGGACCTCCACGCTCTCCTCACCCACGAGAAGTGCCGCCAGCGGCTCCTACTCCTCCACAGCATAGTTCGCGCACATCTCCTCCGCGGCCCCAAGCTCAGAATCAATCTAGCCAGCAGTCTCCGGCAGCACAATCCGGACGCAATGGACAACCCGCCGTGGCGAATCAATGGTCTTTCACATCAGAAGAGGTTCAAAGCACACCGAGCATTGTAGATGGTGTCTCCCCAACAGAGGAAAGGCTTCGACGAGCCAAGGGCGTCAATTTCATTTATCAAGCTGGCGTGATGCTGGACTTGCCACAAATTACGCTGTGGGTTGCTGGGGTCTTCTTTCACAGATTCTTTATGCGATTCAGCATGGTGCAAGAGAAGGGCGGCATACATCACTATGTAAGTTTACTGATATCATCGTCAGCTTTGAAGAACAATGGCGTGAAATTGAACGCGAGTGTTTTATGATTATGACATTAACCTCAAACGTCACAGAATATCGCTGCTACGGCCCTCTTCCTTGCCAACAAAGTCGAAGAAAACTGTCGTAAAACAAAGGATATCATCATAGCGGTTGCTAAGGTGGCTCAAAAGAACGCAAAGCTCATTATCGATGAGCAAAGCAAGGAGTACTGGCGGTGGCGAGATAGCATCCTTACTTACGAGGAGGTCATGCTGGAGCAGCTCACTTTCGACCTCATGGTCGACAATCCCTATCGCAATCTTTTCGATCTCCTCGGCCAACTCGATATTGTCCATAACAAAAATTTGAGGCAGGCTGCCTGGGCATTCTGCAACGATGCCTGCTTGACCGCAATTCCTCTTCTCATCGAAGCGAGGGATGTGGCAATTAGTGCGATCTTCTTTGCTAGTGTCCATACAAATCAGCAAATTGACGATATCAATGGCGAATCATGGTGGAAATATTTGAACGGGGACGAGGAACTCTGCACCAAGGCTATCGAGGTGATGCGTCAGTTCTACACGGAGAATCCGCTTAGAAAGCAGAACCCGTCGCTGCCATCACCTGCCTTCGACATAGAAAACACTAGGAGGCGCACAGATACGCTCTTGAGTCAACCCGAGACGTTATCTTCGAATGGTACGCCGATGGAGCTAGATAAGGCCAGTCCAAGCAGGAGCCCAGCTCCGAGAACGAACGGCGCGGATGGGGGTGACACAAGCTTATTAAGATCCCCGACTAAGAGAAAAGATGCTGTGTCCGAGCGAGCCTCTGATCGTGAGAGAGCCGAAAAGCGAGCCAAGGTATCAGAGGACGAAGGCGAGCTTGTGGAAGATTAAGATACGAAGCTAGCGTTTGCAAAAAGGATACGTGTTTTTCATGGCGTTTGAGGCGAATTCTTCAGTCCAGACTTTGTTGGCTTTCGACCATGGATGATATCAACAGGGTCTTGCAGATTTTTTGTTTCCTTCTGTATGTATGAACTTGGCATGAGACGGCGTCACGGATTGTGGTGGACGCCATAGGGCTATTATAGTGCTAGAAATACTTGGTTAGCCACGCAAAGTTCGCGACCAACACTGAAACATGAATAGTGTGAGGAGTTGTCTGAAAACATTATTACTCTGCACGGAAGTGTTGCTCTATTTGTTGGTTATGCATATGAGATTTAGTTCCGTAACGAGTCACGGCCTGCTGTTCAATGAACGAATGGGATTATCGAATTTGTGAAATGAAGTTGGAATTGTGATTGAAATGCAGGATCTCAAGTTGATACTTGCCTTCGGCAGAGCATCAACTTCACTGCCTGCCGCATTAGATTCATTACAGGTGGCAGGCAGGTGGGCAGGCAACAGGGTAACTGCTCGTCGCCCACCACTGCCAGTGCTCGTCACCCACCGCAAAATTCTGCCACTGTCACCCACACCGCCTATGAAATTTAGTATATAATGCTCGCCCACCCGCCATTCTTTTTGAATTTTTTCTTTCCTTTCTTCTTTAGCTCTCTTTGCCTTTTGGCTTAGATCAAGTGTAGTATCTGTTCTTTTCAGTTTAATCTCTGAAAGGTCTCTATTGAGACCAATCGTGATTATTCTTATTTTTGGCTTTCGGGCAGTTTCCTCTGTGCTTGCACATGATTCTACCCACAGTGTCCCTGGTATTACACTGCCTCCAGGTGACGCGAACTTAACTTTTTTCATTGCTTACGCTGGCTGGTCCAGCGGAGTGAAGAAGGAATCGTGCTTGTTTATCGCAGAGGACGTGGTGAGGTAACCTGTGACTAGAATAGTATATTATTTGGACGTAAAGATTGAATTTGCTCTGCTGAGATGGGGGAGCTTTGGGTATGGGTGTTGAGCTTCACTTTTGTAGGAAAGTTGTGTGAAATTCGTGTTCACCCGCGTTTATACTAATACCTACGTACTTCCCGCGCCGCCAAAGAATCTGTTGTCTCGACTGCTATTGTGATGATTCCTGGAAGAGTCGGAGAGCGAGGATACTGCCTACTCGTTTTTTGCCTGACAAGTTTCACGGGTCATACCTTCGTACTAGCTTCACGCCTTAGAGAATGTCGTGGGCATTTGGGGCTGCTCCGAAGCACCCAAGCTCCGTAGTGTCCTTTACAATTTCGATGAACCGATGACTGTCCACGAAAGGGAGGTTTATCAAGCAGTCTTCTGCGCTTGCTCGCCACTTTGGAGCCTTGTGCCTGATGTTTTGTGTTTGTGTGCCATTTCAGAAAATGTGGGTTTAGCCTAAACCTGCTGGTTTGCTCAGCCGTACGACCTCTAAGCTGCCCTGACCTCCCCACTCCATGCGATCAGCAGGTTGCAGCTTCTTCACCACGAGTGCCCTTCACAATCTTTGGTGAAGCGACAAAGGCTGGACTCTACAAGATGGCAACCCTGGGAGGTTATCTGAACAGTGCGTGTCCTGGACTTCTGATCTGGGCCACAATACTTCGATTACTAACACAGTTTCCTACCTGTAGAGAAAGTGCTGGTTGTGACGGCCGACTCGCGAATTTTGGTCGGAACGCTCGCAGCCTGTGATCAGTCCACAAATCTGGTATTTAGCCCAATTGCGTCGCATAACACCGCAGTACTCCCTTGGAAAAGAGCTGACAATATTTTTGGCAGGTCTTGAAAGATACAGAGGAGCGAGTTATTCACGAAGCCGACGACAATGAGCCTTCCGAAGTCCACCCGCTTGGCCTTTACCTTGTACGAGGAGACAATGTGTGTTCCGTTGGCTTAATAGACGAGCAACTTGATGAGAGCATCAACTGGACAGAAGTAAAGGGATCGGAAATAGGCGGCATCAAACATATCTAGAAGACCCGTCTTATTGGACAACTTACCAGTCACGACCTTGAAGGGCGAACGAGGCGAGGAGATATAATGGCATTTTGACGGCGTTGATGGAGTAACAGGAGTTAGGTTGGAACAGTTTGTTTATTTTATTTATATCCAGGCTTCATGTGGCTATGGAGCTATCCAAGAAGACAATGTTGTCACACTGTCATGGCGAGTGAGAGCCTACCAGTGTCTCTTTCTAGCAGAAGAGACAAAGAACTATATATGATTACACTTACGCAAAAACTCGCTTCATCCAAACGTCCTTGAAAATATCCTCACCAGGCGACTCGACGAGGCGGTTTACTCTGTTCCTTTGGAGGACGCTCATCCAGCCCATCGTGTCACCGTGAACGTTGTCAATAGCAAGGATATTGGGATCATCACGAGGATCAACAGATACCAGGGCTGCAGCTTCTGCAGGCTTGGTTCGAGCTCTATTGTCGACGACATGCATGCCGCGAGTCCAATGACCCGAGGTTTCAATGCGGATATCCTCCAACTTGGCAGGGTATTTCCACTTTGGATCATCATGGGTCAGCATGTACCACACCGTCAGGGGGTCGTGCAAGGAGAGGCCTGGTTCTTCTCCGTCGCCTACCATGCTCTCAATCTGACCGAAGGCCCCTTTGATAAAGTGCGACGCCCATGTCGCCAGAGGGCTACCTGCGTCAAGGTAGGGCTGGACGCCATCAGCGAAGAAGCTCTTAGTGATGAGATGAGGAGTGGTTATGTCCAATGGAGCAAGAGTTAGCTTCAACTGTCTCGACAGCTTGGCTGGATAAGGAGGAAGGGTAGAAAGGCTCTGTGGGATGGGAGGCATCGTTGAAGAAGGCGTGTAAGAAGTCAGCGCATAAACGCGAGCGGCAGCGACAGCGTCGGCATAGCAGTTAAATTCAGCCACGGGCGTGACGTTACCCTCGACGTTCACAGCACCACCCATCACAACGAGCTCTTTGACTCGGAGAAATGTCTCAGGGTCCTCGGCAGCGGCCATGGCGACATTGGTAAGGGGGCCAACGGCGCAGATGGAGACGGTGTCGATGGGGTTCTCTTTGAGGATTCGTAGAATTTCCCTGTGGGCGGGCTCTTTAGATGGAGTGAAAAATGGGGAGCAAGTGTTGGCATCTGCCGGAGCCTCAGCATCTTTCTGGAATAATGACTTCCAGGTCTCGGCAGGGCTGAGATGCGGGTGTGCATCATGCACATTGTGCAGTCCATCAAGTCCATCTGAACCTCGTTAGTCAGTATATCCCCTAACACGTACTCATACATGGCCATGGGACCGTTGTACGGGTGATGTAAACTCACGGAAATAGTCGGCCATCAGGTTCTCGTCCTCCAGTGAGTGTTCCGGCCCGACGGCGACAACAGGCTTGTTCTTCTTCATAGTTTCGAAACCCTCGGGTCTACCAACTGACTTCCTCCATTCCATCTCCTTCTCCAATACATGGAACATGGCAACTACGTTCCGAAGACAGCTAGCACCAAATGTCAGATAATTTGTGACCCGTGCATGACAGAAGAGAATACCTCTTACCTTTGCAGGGGGACATTCCCATAGGTCACGGACAACATTGCTACCTCGAGTTCCTCCGGAGAGGCACTTAAGGCGAGAAGCATGGCCATGACATCGTCGACGCCTGCAGTTTGTTAAAAGAAGAGAAACTTTAGGTACTGGATGTTAAATGCTGCTTACCGGGGTCGGTGTCTATTATGATTTTTTGAGGAGCCATTTGTCGCGTCAGGAGCAACTTCTTATGCGTCGCAACAAATCCAGAAACTTTATGTAGGGGAAGAGGAATGTCGAAATGTATTCTCGACACTACGGTGTGAAACTAGATTTGAAATGGTGTTTGTCAAAGACAGGTCTGCTAAATATGTAAGACGCAAAATGCAGACTGTGTTACTGCTCTCCATCGCCCGTCATGATAAGAGAGGATTTCGCAAGCCTCTCCTCTTAGTGGTGCATGCCTGTGCCCCTCAGTTGACCTAACTGGGTGGGGTGGCGAGCTGCCCAATGTACGGGGTGGCACACCGAGACGGATTGGATGGATAGAGAGAAAAGTCATAGTCGGGAGGTGCCGGTCGGCCGCCTCCGGGAGCTGAGGGGGGAACCGTGATGATCAATTGAATGGTCATGTTAGGCGGATGCGTGCCGAGTGCAATTGATGGGAATCGAGTCATGCCAAGCAGATGATCGATGGGACTGGAAGGGAAGAATATATCGTTTGGAGAAAATGGAGTTTTGGCAGAGCTGAGCGGTGAGGCGTGAGAGCTGATTGATAAGAAGCAGCCGGGACAAGAAGTCACGGTTCGGGGATGATGTTTTACGCTTATGTGTTATAGGCTAACCAACAATTGATTATTACGTGTGAACCGAAACTGGCGGTGCAAGTCTTGTCGGATCTGGCCCGGCGGATTTGGATATTATTTTCGAGCTGATAATTAGCTGGAATTGGATGTTCTGTGTCTGTTTGGGAAGCTCGAGGTGGAGTTGAGTGAGAGCTGTGTCGTGATTGGATGTTTGGCTATGTAAACGTGGCAAGACACTGCTTAGCACAGCTACCTGGCAATATCAATTACTAGTTAAGTAGTTAGCTTCTCCCTCTTCCTCCCAGGGTCCTGTCTAAAAGGAGTAAAGTATTTATTTTATTTATTTTTCATCTATTCATCTATTCAGGTTTTTTTTTGTGTGTTTCACTCGTGTACTTGTCTTTATAGCAATATCCTGCTGGAGAACATTAACCAACAGTTCGATCTTCATAGTAGTGGATTTAGGTCGTATGGCGCCCTGTGAGTCAAAACAGTAAATTATCATATGCTCCAAAAAAGGAAGCTCAGTGCAGGGTGAACACATGGCCTGACCTCGTGGCGATGCTGAGATGACTTACACCCCGCCCGCTCGGCTTAAAATATGTAATTAAACAACCATCATGCCAGCGTGTTGTTCACTGACAAATCGATATATATTCAGTACATGGCACTTTGTGGACGTCTCAAAACCTGAATCATGCAGAGGTCTGTGGAACTGAAAAGATGGATAGATAGACATTGGGTTGTGTGTCTGAAACCGAGCATGCATATGGAGTATAATAGATCGTATTACGTCCCTTGTTTCAGTGCGCTTGCAGGTGGTTTGAATCGCCCCAGCATGAACTTCTTTGTCTGGGAATTGAAACTTTTGGGACGCAGCTGAATGTTAGGTAGGTACAGCGCCTATTAGACTCCATGCTTGATATTATGTGCTGTGTGTGATGTACTAAGTTTGTGGCTTGCATTTACTTGTTCTATTTCGCCGTTCGGTTACTGAGGAAGGTCCCCGGGATTGGTTATGATAACTAAGTTAGGTACTTAGTCGAACAGCATTGAAATATGCCTGACGCGGCACAGTCCGTGCGGTTCCTGGGTACGGAGTACTTTTATTTGAATATGTGACGACGACTGGTAAACTCCGGATCCGAAGCACGCAGCCGGACGTGCTGCAGCCATCGTGTATGGGCACTCTGCTTTCGTAATTGATGCCCTCAGCTCCATTACCCGGCCTTCGCCGTTTGTGAGTGGCTGGCCGTCTTATCCGCAGTTTGTCTCGCAGTCTGTCTTGCAGTGCCGGCGACTCTCCAGATTTGGTGTACAATTTTGGATTCACCACAGCGCCTGCCCAAAAGAGTCTGGCCCGGTAGGTATTCCATAGTCAAGAGGTACTGTCAACTACCAGGCGAAGCCGTAAGCATCTGTGGAGTCTCCTGTCTCGTCAAAGTAGCGAGTACTTCGGTTCGTACTTTGGATTGGATGGTGCCGCCGGTCACTGGGGAAGGTACGGGATACCACCGTCTAGCTGCACATTCGAACACTAGCTCCATGCCAGGTTGCTTCTCTCTGTGGCTCCCCATTCATGCAACCTGGCCAGCTGGCCAAAACTCTCGTCCAGAGTTCCCATCTGGCCATTTCGCCAAAGTCTTCGGCCGATTGACTTGCCATTCGCAGCCCACACGTTTCATTCTTCCGGCTGGGCTTTGTTGTGCCACCATCACTTTTCTCCTTTCACATTTCATCTTCTCGCTGGGGATTCTTTCTTTCCCTTTCTCTTATCAGCTAAAACACAACACATTCTTTTCTCTTCGCCCCCCGTGGCCCTGCATAAACCCCACCTACCCCCTGATCCCTTTCCGTCTCCTCGTTCGCTGCCGCTTAAGAAGGATCACCTAGCAGCCAACAGGGGAAAAAAAATTATCAAAAATAAAAAATCATCACTGCTACAGTGTATACTCGAGTCGGCGTGCATTCTGTCGCGTCACCGTCGGCATCATCACCTTACAGCACGTCTCTCGCGACGATTTGCGCTGAGAAGCCCTTATCTCGCCTGCTACTTCATAGAGAACGTAGCTCCCGCTGATCCCCAACACATTGACTTCTGAGATCAGCATCGCCTCAACCATCTACGCGATTCCGGGACCTTCGTCGGTCATTACATCTTTATTTCTCTACTTCAACCCCCAATCTAGATCGCACGAGATGGCGAACACAGATAATATGAGTTACTTGTACACCGTGGGAGGCTATGCCGCCGTGTTTGGGGTTGGCTATATTGCCTATCGCATCTCTACCCTAAGAGCGAACAGACGTGCAGCTGGTAATGCTCCACGCACTGCTCGTGCCGCACCTCGCACCGCAAAGAGTGCTCAGAGTGAACCGCGGAAGGAGGATAGAAAAAAGAAGCAGCGTTTAGAGAGCTTCACCTCGGAGGCCCAAGAAGCCGCCAAGGCGAGGGCATCAGCCACAGAGACTGAATCTTGGCCAAAGCCTGCTACCGATGATACCTCAGATGATGGCGTCGACAATCGTGAATTCGCAAGGCAGCTGGCTAAGGCGAAAGAGGGCAAGAAGTTTATCGGCAAGACCGAGGGATCAAAGCAAAAGGAGAAGTCTATTAAACAATCCCGAGCGAACCAGATCAGCAACGGAATCTCTGAAGGAAAGCCCTCGGACACTGGTGCAGAGGCCGATGACGACCGATCTCCCATTGAGTCTCCCGAGACTAGGCCTGCGGATGTTACCGGAGTCAGTGATATGCTTGAACCCGCTCCTGCTGGTCCCTCCGTTCTGCGTATCACCGATGCGGACAAGGTGAAGGAGAAGAAGCCCAAGGCCGCCAAGGCTCCCGAAAAAACCGAGTCGAAGAAACAGCGCCAAAACAGGAAGAAGGCCGAGGCTGCCAAGGAGGCCCGAGGAGAGGCAGAGAAGGAGCGCAAGGTTCTGGCAGAGAAACAGCGACGAACTGCTCGTATCGCTGAAGGCCGAGCAGCCAAAGACGGCTCTCAGTTTGTGGCCACCACCAATGGGACCAACTCCTGGACGAACGGAGCCCCCAATGGTGCTGGCTCCAAAACTGCTGGCGAGGATAAGGTTCTCTACCAACCATTGGACACTTTGGAGAAGTCCGTTGCTCCGGTTGCTGCACCCGCTGCCGCTCCAGCTAAGAAGCTAGCGCATAGGAAGTCGGAGGATACGTGGATGTCCTCTCTTCCTTCTGAGGAGGAACAAATCGAAATGCTCAAAGATGAGGCTGATGAATGGAGTACTGTCCCTGCCAAGTCCGCGAAGAAGGGGAAAAAGTCCACTGATTCAGGGGACGAGACGGGGACCAAACAGCCAGTCGCTCAGACCGCTGCAGTGCCCCAAAAAGCACCCAAGGCTACCACCGCTCAGAGCTTTGGTTCCTTCTCAGCACTCAACGATGACGGCGCCGCTGAAGATGAGGAGGAAGAAGAAGAAGAAGAGTGGGACGTCTGATAACAACACCTCCTGTCATTGCTCAGCGTAATGGTACACTTTTTATCAAGGAAATCTCTTTGCTTCTGGGCCGAGGCATCATGAGTTGTACTCTGGTCCGTATACTACCAATTGTCTCCATCAAGTTGTTATCGTTTTTCATTTCTTTTATGTTTTCTTTTACAACCATAGTGATCGAATGGCTGTACCGGGCGAGCTACCGAAAGCGACGGGCCACAAACAGTGACTCAAGTTTCAAGTACATGATAGGGGAGGAAAAGTCATTTTTGCGCTGGGACAGCACTCAAATTGGGAGCAGAAAAAAAAATAGTTCCTGCAGTTGTTGATTGATCGTCGGCCGCTGCGAGAGAAGAACTCTTACTGGATCCCGCCAAAAGATGTTGTCATGGGTCTGTTTGTAAGGCGGGTCCGAGGAGATACGAAAGAAGAGATGAAAAAGAGACAAGTTCCCCATTTGTGAAAGTGCTCGAAATGGGGCGTGATTTTGATGATGGGGAGCCTTTTGAGTGTATGTAACAATTATGTGGCTTGGTAGAAACGACACCAAATTGACATCTCTATTAATATGGTGGCGGTGCGTATTATGATGGTGTATGGCTTGGTGAAGCTAGGGATTCGAACACTCGGACTCAATGCTGCGGACCGGGTTTGCAGGTCTCGGACTAGCACGGCAACATGGAGTCATGGATTTGTGGGAAATACCACATGTGAGGTCATACGTGCTCTATAAACCTATATTAACAGCTATTACCGTGCTATGATGGGATAAGTTGGTGCTTGTTCAGGGTGATGTCCGCGTTTGTGTACTAGCATACACAAACGCCCAACAGAAAATACCGTGCAAAGACTGACCTTCTTCTAAAAGTGCCACTTGTGGTCATCCTAGCGACCCGGCGACGAGACAATCAAGTCAGACTGGTTTCACTGTGACAAGATCGACTGGGACGACAATAGAGTCATATACCTAGGACTTGCCCTGGACCGAAATTGGGTACACTGTTTGGCTCTTTCTCCTACGGAAAATTGGTCTCTAGTTAACCCGTATACCAGATAGGCGAGTTTCGGCGTGTGGGTTTTGCAACTTGGAAAACTGATTCCTGGGCAAAAATGGTTGCCTGCGCTGGAATGAGTTCGGCAGAGGAGGAATTTATATCGGGGCCGTCAAGATTGGGTGATGAAGTGAAAGGCGAATTTTCGGGATCAAATAACCGCCTTAACAATCACTATGGGTACCTAATGAGATATGCACAAAACAAAAGAATTGCGCTTACGAGAGACAGAGGCGAAAATCTCACGTGATAGCGAACGCGGTCTTGACGGTTACTACCATAACACCGCTTTTGCACTTGTATAAAGAGAATCTGGGCAGGTACTACACTTGGCGAACTTTGGTTGAGCTGCCCTACAGTCACCTAGGTTCAGCGTTAGTCCACTCTGATGAATACCAAGAGCAACAGCCTACCAGCCAGGGATCGAGGAGACCTCAACGACACCTTGATACGCGATAGTCTGGTTGGTTCCTTTACGCGGTGATTGGCGGTGGTCCGCAGGGAATAACGAGGCTTTCTTGGGGATTATTCTCACAGTATGCCAAGTTTGATGCTTTTGAAGCGCTTTGGCAGCTGATTGACAGTCTGCTGCTTGAGTGGCAGATCAGTCGGGCGTGTCATGTCAAATTCCTTACTTGCGGGAATTTCTGCACTCGTTCGACTTGTATTCGATAGAACGAGACCAGCTCCTAAGAATTTGAAAACATACAACGCAAGCGACGCACGCCAGCATAATCTTGACAAAGACGACGTGCAAGGATATCACGCAAGGACGCGACGAGATGCTTCCAATTAATACATATCCTGCCAGTTATAAATTCACTGATTCTCTTTGTTTCGCTCACTTGTTGGTTCTCCGACTTTACTGACCTCTCATACTTACCGAATACGATCGTTTTGAGGCAGGCGGAGGACAAAGAGACATGGTCGATCTTGAAACCACTGCTGCTGAAAAACTCGCTTCAGCTTATTCGTCTTATCCTGATGCATTTGTCCGGACAGGAGAATGCACTTCTGGACGACTGTGTGAAGAGCCCTCGACGACCTCAAATAGAAAAGCCATTTGAAGGGAATCGAACTTTTGAGCAAGATTTTCGGGGTCGATAACTCGGAACTTCATGCCACTTCTTTGACTTGAGACACGCATCACTCATACCAAAAACAACAGAGGCTCCATCATCATACACGGGGTTCACGGAACTATCTGGAGAGGGCGGGCCTCCTGGCATGGCTGGATGGCCGCTGACTATGAGATGTATTAATAAACTGATTAGCCGATTTTCTCCTCAAATTACCAGAAGAAGATGAAGAAATCTATAATACATTTATCAGGAGGCCTGCCACGAAACGGCTCGTTTTCCTTCGGATGTTTGACACGCTCTCAGGGCACTGTGACGACTAAGACTGCTAACGGCTTGGATCTGACTACACGGCTCGTTAGAGGATGTGGAGACGTGGCGAGGCAAGGGATTGGCGGAAATGAGGGAAATTGAGCGGCTTGGCGAATTTGGGTGAGCAGTGGCGCCTGCCGGCTCGGCAAGTTTGATCTAACAATTTCAGGTTCGGGTTGAAACTGGTGCTAATTCTCCCAACGTTGCGACTAACTACTCCGTAAAGAGGAAGATGATAACTATGGAAAAGCAAGTCTAGTTAGCAGCCGGCCCTTAATGTCGGGTTTGTGAATGGGCGCCAGGCAGCACCAATGTTAGCCCGTCACGCCCGTGACAATGAGATCAGGACCCTTGAGGTGGGCACCATCAAAAATCAGCTGCTGGCAGATGCTGTGCAACCCGACGGGACACCGCTTCACGAAGCAGACTCCGATAACTGGTTTATAACCCGCCGTCCAACAGCGGCACAGGGCAGGGCAGCACAGGGCAACATAAGCAAGCCGTTTATTTATTCCTGTGGGATCTGCTACACCCTCGCCGCAGCCTCCCTTTCAAAGCGGCGGCTTGTCGGCTGCCATGACGCGGTGTTTGTACTCCGTACGACGTAGATCAAGACAGGGACCGCCAGGGCTGCATGATAATGGGGCAACCGGTCATCATCCATCAGCACATCCAATTAGTTAGTTACTGTGAAAACGAGCATTTCTCAGATCGGCTGGTCTAGGCAGCTCCATGCGATGCGGGATGTATCCACAGTCAGATATACTCCGTACGCGCCTCTCCCATGGTGAATCCATCCCTGCATTGCATTCACACGCAGTCCGGCATTTGGCGTTGCAGAGAGAGAAGCCCTTGTCCGTATTTTGCCGTCATGTCGTGTTTGCCGAACAGATCTTGTGCTCAACAATAATTTGTCGCCAGTGGAAGCGGCCACGGGGATCGGACCGGGTCACACGGAGGACGATGTCGGGCTAGAGGATTGTGCGGACCTGCCAGCACCAACGTGACAGAACACGTTGGTCGTTCTGTGGCTCATCTGTGGCGGTTGACTTGAGATAAATTGAAGCCAAAGAAGGCGGTCTGTGAATGAAGTTCCTTGCCGCAGCATTTGGAGCGCCTCAAGCAGGAGCATGGAGTACCGGTTACGGCAACACATACGAACGTGATTTGCAAGACAGGTGAAATCAGAGGCCAAACCTGCCTCGGATGCCCGCCGGCTGCGTCAGTCGTTGTTGACCTTTCCTTGATTGCTTCCCCTCAGCCCCTCCCTCCACCTCCCAGAAGACCTGTGCCCTCGTCCAGCCAGCCAACCAGTCTGCGTCGCGAGCCTCGCGCTTGGCCAATTTCCCGGATCGAGACGTTGCTAGCCCTATGTGCGCTCTTCACTGCTCAGAGGAGTGCCGTCCGAGGTTTAAAGGTAGTCTGCCGTCCCTTAACTCGCGGCCTGATGTATTGCTTGTTGTGGCACTGACCGTACGCGCCCTTATTGAAACACTGCTCAGTGCTCCGTACTCCGTACAATTCTCCGTAAAGGATGCTGAAACTTGGGCAATAGTCCCCAATAGATGCAGCTTTTAGTAAGTCCTTAGTTAGACAGAACCCACTGACGGCATCCGGCCCCACCCACATGTGCAGCCAGCTTGGCCTTTGTCCCCCCGGTTCGCATCATCCCTGTCCCTGTGTTGGTTGGGCAAAGCCGCAAGCCTCCAAGCCACACCCTACTGACGCCGCCACGACAGCACAGCGCAGCACAACGCAGCACCGCTACAGCACCGCACAGCACCCAGACGCTTTGGCTCCGCGCTCCGTTCTAACCAACTGTCGACTATCGGTGTCTCTCCTTTCCGTGTCGAACCGAAACATCAGCGCCTCTTTCTCTTCCCCATTCCTGTATTCCTCCATCCTTTCCCCCTCTGTCATTTCTTCTTTAGACCACCCCTCCTGGCAAATCGCTGCCTTTTTCCTTTATTGCCATCTAGGTCCTTCTCTTCATTTTAAAACTTGAACCACTCGGCTCCGTTCTTACCGTTTGCTCATAGCCATATACTAAACGGTTTCGGACCTCAACGAACGCTCGGAGCCCCTTTCCTCATTTTCAATACACGCATCTGAGTCCTCCCCCTCCTTGGATAACACGATATCGAATTCCATTCCAGTCAGTGCAGGCGAAATCCGATAGCGCCGCCACCTGCTTTTACACATTCTTGTCTTGTTCTCTCTACTATTTCGTGTTTTACCTGCAGAAGCTGGACAGACCGCTCTCCCTTTCATTGCGTGGCTCCCCGGAACACCTACATCCCACCGCGCTGCTGGGCTTCGGCGAATTTTTTTTGGTTGGTGCGACCGCTCAGTCAACTTCTCATGTTGTCGCGACGGCGCATGTTGAATTGATAAGGCGGGCTTGATGCAGGTAATACTCCGATAGAGCAACGTCATGTCTTTACCCGTTGCCTTTCAATCGGCTGTCTTCTACTTTATCGCCTGTACGCCATGCGCCAAAGTTCGTCATCGGCACAAAGCCAAGGCGCAGGCGAAGAAGGAGAGAGAAGAAAAGGCTAAATTGGAAACGGATCAACCTGGCTTATACCGACACCCTTCACCCTTCAATACGAATCCGTACTGGCAAGAAGAAATCAATATGGGCCCTAGCTTACCGAAGAAGTCTGTGAGCAAGAATTCGAGTCAACGGGGGTTGACTAGCTCGGGGCGAGAGAGTGTAGCACTAAGCATGTCCGAACACACAAACGTTGGAGATAGTCGAACCAATTTCAATGATAGTGTAACAACTATGCCACTGGACGTCATATCGGAAGACTGGAACCGGAGACGTGGATATCAACGCGAAGACGAGGAGCTATGGGGCCAATGGCCTGGACCGGGACCAGGATCGCCCAGCAAGCTGATGGATGCCTTCTCGAAAGCTCGGGATTCTGCCGGACGGTTGATCGAATCGACGCTCGGAATTGAAAAAGAAGTTACGGACCAGGAACGCCGCGATTTCTATTTATCACCCAAAAACCCTCCTGTTAACGACTACCACCCACCTGTCGTCAGCAGCAAGCCTCCTCACAAGGACGCTCGTAAATGGATGCTGCAGCCGCCGCCTCCAGCAAAAATCATGGAAGGCAAAGTCCCCGTGTGTCGTGCAGTTAGTTCTGCAAGCAAGTCGAGTGGTAGGACTCTGGTCAGTGACGACAGCAACCTTGGTCGCAAAGTACAAGAGAAGATGGTCAAGGAGAGGTTAAGGAAGGAGAGTAATCCAACCGAGGTTGAGCTGATTGAGTCACTTTTCCTTACCCGCAGCAACTTGTCCGTAGGACATACTAGAAGTCGCAGCCTATCATTCAATGGGTCCGACGACTCCATCGATACCAATTCCTTCGAAAGGCGCCGCAGTCGTCGACGTATGCCGCCTGCTATTCCTCCTGGCATCGAGTCGGATGACGACGACGAACCAATTCCGTCGCCACAGATATCTAAAACGGCCAGCCACGCCAGCGGCACGACGGGTCATGTTGCACAAAGACCGAAGTTAGAAACCATTCCCAGTACAGACGGCAGTGGCAATACCCGCACCCTGTCAAAGAAGGTCAATAAACGTCAAAAATCCATCAGGAACAGGAACAGCGTCTGGGTGGATTCTCCTGTAGGAGATGATACGGACTAGCCCCCCCCCCCCTTTTTTTTTTTCTTTTTTTTTGCGATAAAAAGTTGACCTCACCAGCGCTTTTGAGTCATTTATGCTACATAACTGCGAGGAGTTTTACGAGTTTTTATATTTTGAGCTTATCATTGCATTTGGGAGCGAACTGAGAGGAGTTGACCTTCATTGTTTTTTATTTTTTTGGATTGCATTGGGATTTTTGTCCAGCGGGCATTTGTGAAAGCCTTGTCAATAACAAAAGGGATTGCATATTTTGTCCAGTTCATGGTGCTAAGGAGCACTAACCATCAGCCTCTTTTACAGGCAACAACAGCTAAGCAGGTTATAGCTGACCCAAATTTTTTTCCATCACACATTTTCATGAAGCAAACGTATGTGATATATAACCATTTGTGGCTGTATTAAAAAATCAAGCCGCCTTGTGTTTCGACTCGCTGGAGTGAGAAGTGACCTCACACGCGCAAACTACAGCAATGCTTCCCTTTCACCAAACGCCGTAAATGCAATGCGTTTCGCTGGTCCAGTTCCTTACAAATGTACACCCTCCTCGTCCTCGTTATCGTCATCCAGGTTTTGCATTCTTTCGTCCATTGCCCGTCTCAGCTCCTCATCACTTAAACTACCACCAGACGTATTTGTGTTGTTCGTTGGAACAGCCAGCTGACTATCCATATGAACCTCCCCATTTCGTATAATCCCTGTCTGAAAAGTCCCATCAGTCCAAGCAGAGTGAAGCTCGCTTCCCGTTTGTCTTCCTCCCTCATGACCGTTGACCCGATTCTCGGATGCTTCCTTTGTCTTGTCCGTGGCTTCCTCTGCCTCCTCCTTACTCTGAAACTCGGTCCAGCTCATGCCGCGCTCGTCCTCGACTTCGGCGCGGATTAGGGCTATCCGTTCCGCCATGCGGTCTATGACGCCCTCGTTTTCCTTGATGGCGTCAATACATTCTTGGTCGGGCTGGGGGTTGGTCGAGTCATCGCCGAGGGCTACGGCGGAACCTTCGGCGAAGGGTTTTAGCTGGTCGTTGGAGTATTGTAGATGGGCGATGGAGTTGCGGATTTCGAGGACTTTGAGGTGTAGCATCGAGATGGAGAGGTCTTTGAGGGCGGCGGCGAAGCGGGCGGGGGGGATGGGCCGGGTGTCGGCGGACATTTTGGATCTCCGTGGAGGTGTACGGTTGTGATGGGGCTTGTCTTGGGTGGTATGCCGTTATTCTGGAGTTGATGTCAGTTGAGGAGCATGAGATGCGGCATGCCAGCACCGAGGATTGGAGTATTATATGGGTGACTATGGAGGGGCAAAGAGATGCAAGGGCAGGCAGCTGAGTGAAGACGTTAGTGTCTGGGGTGGGGTGTGGTGGCGTGCGAACCCTTGTCGGACAAGTCAATTTGCTTGACTCTTTTCTTGGTGTCTTGACCCTGACAACGATTTGGTAACGACTTTGCGACAAACACTTTCGACAAGCCGCTCGAAGAACCCGGCTGGCTGTGCCCATTTGATTATGCGGCCCCTGGGGATGAATGCTCTGTCTGTTGGCCCTGCGCCGTGTGCGCTCCTGAGAGTGGCAGGCCGAAGTGGCTCGGCAGCCGCGAGGACGACATTCAAGCTCGATAGCTTCCTTGGCATCCGGTACTTGTCGAGCAGTAGTGCGTACACACGATCAATCACCTTTTCATATCCAAAGCCATGGCCGAAACCTAGGATACGCGCCATGCGAAGCCCCTTTAGCCAATTTTATGGCTCCCGAACGATATTCTCCTCTTCCAAAATAATCCGAAACTACGAAGATCTCCCCCAGGATTATCGTGATCAAGCTGGCTTGCCGTTCAGTTCGCAGGACCTCTCAGACGAAGATGTTACGAAAGTATTCGGATCGGGCTTCACTGCTGCTGCTGGGAACCGCTTGCTGCGTATTTTGCATGGTCGCAGAGTAGCAGGGACGTTGGAGGATCCGGCGTTCGCGATTCATACGGCGCAGTATCCGGAACCGCTAATGACCCGGGGGCTGGCGTATCTGCGGCAGACTGTATCGGTGAACGAGGTTTTGAATGCGGGGTTGAGAGCAGAAGATGAGTTGAACCAGATGGACCGGGAGTTGCAGGAGCGGGCTGCGGCACAAGAAGAGGCTGAGAGTAAGGAAGAAATTGCCGAGGCTGATCCGGTGTATGGACGAAGCTCGTTCGACCAGATCCGAGCGCGGAATATTGCCAGACAAAAGGCTAGAGACAAGGCGGCAGAGGAAGAACGCCTGGCAAAGGAAGCAGAAGAGGGCAAGGGGGTTTCTGGGCCTTTGGCTAAGAGGGAGGATGGCACTCGAGCAGTGACGAACCCTAAAGTGGCGGAATACTACGAAAAAGCACAGTCTGAACTCGAAGCGCCGCCTGAGATGAGGGCTTGGGAGCGTCTCTTGCCTTCTGCGACGGTAGTTGCCCTCGTCTTAGGCTTCTTAGGTGCCGTTGCTATGGTATACGAAGAACCCATGCCGCGATACAGACTATTCCAGGATATTTCGACAGCCCACGCTACGGTCGGCACGCTGATTGCCCTCAACGCCCTCGTCTTCCTCGGATGGCGCGTTCCACCATTATGGTCGTTCTTCAACAAATACATGATCTTCGTCGTCGCCACAGTCAAGCCCGTCACGCTCTTCACGGCTATGTTCTCCCACACCAAGTTCAGCCACATGCTTGTCAACATGATTCCGCTATGGTTCATAGGCACGGCGCTACACCAGGAACTCGGCCGCGCCGACTTTCTCTCGCTTTACCTGGGGTGCGGAGCGCTAGGTTTTCTAGGCAGTCTTGTGACATATACGCTGAGGGGCTGGCTGACCGTCACCTCGCTGGGCGCCTCGGGAGCAACGCTGGGCCTATGCTCCGCCTATTTCTGGGAGCATCGGAACGACGGGTTCAAGATCTTTGGGCTGCCGAAGGACGGGGTTCACGGGATTGTGTTTCTTGCCATGATGACGGCGCTGCAGATGGCGGCGTTTGGGAGGACCGTGAAGTTGAAAGTGGATATTGCGTCGCATTTGAGTGGGATGGTGGCTGGGATATTGGGCATAGAAGTGATTAATAGGACGACGGCGGCGGCGGCGGCAAGGACGTCGAACTGGAGGACGGGGTTGGATGAGGAGAAGGAGGTTATTGAGATTTGGGGTGAGCGTGGTGGTGCTCCCCAGGCTGTTGGTGAGGGCCGTGGTGATGGGGAGAGAAAGAGGGTTGAGCGGTAAGGGGTGTATTTGGTGTTGTAAGATGTGAGCATAAGCGGCGTTTTCGCTTAGACTTTTGGCTGAAGCGTGTACTTGTACTTATTTATCAACCTATTTTATATATATATGTATTATAGCTGGTTAATGTTCTCCGGCAGGGTAGAGCCGGCCTCAAAATTATGCAAACTTACGTCTTGAGATGGGTGTAGGAGTGACGAAAACAAACTGAACTTCTCATTTTCATCTTATCTCAGTGTCACGGCGTTCCGCCGGGTTTGGCGGCACCCGCCAGGCTCCACTTTTCGCCGCGCCGCTTTTGACCACGCATAGCGCTGTGACAGTTCAATCGTCATGCCTTGTAGATGAGGCCCCACAACATCTCTGAATTTGGCGAGCTCAAGGGTTAACCTTGACTTCATGCCGTTGCTGCTACTAGTATGCCATTTCATTTTCAAAACACGGAAAAAGGTTTATCTCTTCACTGTCTTATGTAAGCAAGGTAGACGATGAGAGGTACTAAATTCTGACCAACAGGCAGCCACAACCCATTTTACCCCGTCTGTTATTAGAATCTTTCTATTCCAAATAAAGCTACGGAGTACTCCCCTCATAATACGACCTGTGCACTGCCATAATGGCGAGGAAAATTACCAAGGATGATCTAGCTGTAGCTACTCCGGTTGGGCCATTCTGTGCTATTTATTTCTTAGCGGACGGCAAGACTATCGCCAAAACCGGAGAGAACACTCGCCTGGCTGAAGCCAACACCATGAGATTCATCCGTGAGAATACTGATATCCCCGTCCCAGAGGTTTATGAAGCATATACGGATAACGAAACCGGCCATGTATGTATTGTTATGGAGAAAGTTGAGGGTCAAACGCTCCATGAGGCATGGCCTAGCTACGATGATGCAGATAAAGAGACGGTCGTCCAGCAGCTTCGGGGGTACTTTAACGAATTAAGACGCCTCAAGAGCCCTACAATTAGCTGCACTGATGGATCACCGTGCGATGATCAATACTTCGATGATGATATTGGGGGCTATGGACCATACTCTACGGAAGAAAGTTTCAACCAGGGTTTAGTGAGTGCATGGACGAAGGGGCGGGAGGACGATGCCTTTATACTATTTGGTAAAGCTGGTGGTGTTAGTGGAGCGGAACAGTGACCCAATTCTTCGCTGCGACCGCCTGAGCTGTGGCAAAGTGAAGCCTTGAATGAGTGATATTGTTGGACACAGCTCCCATGATGTAGAACTTAGAATTGTTACCAATGAAATTTATTGACATTAATTAGTAGCAAAACCTACTTGTGATAACACCCGTTGCCAGTCATGCACAGATATATGTGACAAGCAACAACGTGGCTTACACTATTATAGGTAAATGAATGTATTAGCCCCAGATTGAGCTAGATTGAGCTAGATTGAGCCAGACTTTCTTTCAACCTTGTGAAGTTGATACATTTCAGAGAAAATCGGCCAAGACGAGTCGGCCTTGTACTGGATTCAGCTGTTTGATCGTACCTGGGCTTTCGTTTGTGGCTTAATCGGCCTGCTCCGACGTCACTGTGCGCCTGTAGCTAGGTACGCTGAGAGTTGGCGCTTGTTTTGGTCTTGTCTTGTCTTATTTTGGAGCAAAATAATACCTTAACGTTAGGACTGGAAAATTATTAATCAGGTAAATTAAGACAAATTGACAAACTCGCACAATATATTTTCCTGTGAAGATGTGCTTTGATTGCCGGCGCAAACGACTGTGTCGTACTTTTCAAGCAAATCATCGTTGTTCCTTTACTTCCCTTTCCTGGGTGGAGGCAGCCGTGAGCTCGCTGAGAATGTTTTCATGCACATATGCTACAAGTTCCCCTTGACGAACTGACAAGCCGGCTTCCTCAGAATATGTAGCAGGATTACACAACCTTGGGTGCCAAATGAATGACAGGGGTTGCATGGGCTGGGAACATTCTGCAGGTACTCGGCGGGTGACCACATCACATCAATACATGCAGTAGGCTTTTGGCCAGAGTATTGTGCCTCTCCAGAATATCAGCATGGTGTAGCACACTCTTTCGGCACCTCGGAGGTATGCCACTGTCCTAAGTCTACAGAATGGAAGGCAGTCGCAGCAGCAGACTCCTATTGTTTATCTGAGATGAATTTTCGGCCCACCAAGCATCGCATTTTCCGAGCAAGTCAGCGGTGGTCATTCCAAGAGCACCGTCATTTAAGAAAAAGTCTACGCCATTGTTTCACTTATCGGAGATATCAGCTGCTATTTATGGAAGATCAGGACGGTTGTTGTTACTTAGATAATTGCTTTTGTAAGCGCCGATTTTCAATTCTTTTGGGCAAAACTAACCAACAAACAAAAAAGCCAAGAATAACCTCTGTAGATGCTTAGATTCGAGAACCAATCTCTTCCAGACCGGGAGGCTATGGGAAAATAACCGACGTCCTCGGTAAGCCTTCGAAAAACACAAACCCGCAATCCAACGATCAGTTAATAATCGGGGGACAGCGAGCCAAGCCTAATAGCCACTCCACAGTCAATAGCATGAACGAGCTCCGAAGCCATAATGCGCATATAATTTGCAGCAAAGGTCTCCTGATATAATCCATCTTCCGAAAAAAGATAGGAGTCATGCTGCAAATATTCTATAATCTGTCGCTTAAGAAGGGAATGGTTCAGAGATCTGAGCTTGTTTACGAGCTGAATTAATCGTTTCCGCTCATGCAAACTCAGCCTGCCGGCTGGATTCTTAACCCATGATGGCTGATCTGTCAGCTCATGAGAATATATTACTCCACCGAGCTTCCAGATATGGCCCTTTGTAAACACACCGTTCGGTATGAGACTTGTGTAAATAAACCGACATCCTTTGTTGAACGATAAGCTGCGTGTACCTATTCTGTGATGTGTGTTAACATAAGGGCGGTGTGACCTGGGAATAGTGTGGATCGGGCAGTACAAATACGTACAATGGACACCAATTTCGAGTTCATGCCCACTGTCATCATGGCCTAACCTGAATGTTTGCAAGGCCAAATTTCCGAACGATACAATTTGACAGGAATATAATTCTCAAATTCCCTGGGTTTGGTTCGCTAGGCGACCCGGCAACTATCACCAACCTAATAATCTGGATAGTATTAAAGGTAAGGATCATAGCATCAGACAGCCTTCATTTTATCTGTTTAAATTCTCCCTAGGAGATTTGAGATGAGGAATTTATCATCTACCCACGTATCCTCTTTGGGCGGACGACCATGCCAATGTAAAAGGTGTTGGTGCTTTCTAGCCCTCAGTTAGACTCCCAAAACATCCACGCCCGCGTCGAAACCTTGCCAACTTGCCTCAAATTTACTAAGCTCTTGCGTATCTATGATGTGTTTTCTTGGCTCCCAGGTCATGGTGGCCTCTGATTATTTCACCAGGAAGTTGTATTACCTCCAGCGAGCAAGTAAGCAATCTATTTAATAAATATCTAGATGGACACCTGGGTAGGCTGCTTAGATGGATTTCTGCGCTATATTGTCTGTATATTTATTTAATTACTCTTTTCTGGTTCTAAGCCTCTAACCCTTGACCTTGTTTGGTGATTGATGATCTTTCGGGGCTGGGCCGTTCGGGGCAATCAGTGCCTTCCACAAAGTATCACTAGTAAACTATAATTGGAAACTCGAGTTCTATTCTGCCTGATGCACTTTAGGGCCGTATGGGCCAGCGACTATTCCCGGTAGCTTGCGGCACCAAAATAAGTAGGCCCTTTCGCGTTTGCAACAGACCTATTGCGGTTGTCTTTCGTCACGTTCCTCCTCAATATACGTGGTTTCCGACTTGCCAATAGCCCCGACTCGCTTTGCTGCGGCCCGTGCTCTTCGGGTTAGGGGAACATAACCTTTGCGCCGTTTTTGTTGTTCCACAACCACTCCTACCCCGGAGCCGCAGTTTTCCTTCACCGATGAGTTGACGTTATTGTGGACGAAACCTTAACTGCGTATGAAGACCATTCAGTACGACAAATCTTTGCAGCCAAGCCGAGACGTAGACGATCAATGACCGATGGTTGCAGGGTGCTCTGGTGACGTATTATAGTGCTATCCAGATCGGTTTGCACAATAAGGACCAGTAGATCTTCAGCATCGAATCGAACTTCGAAATGTTCCATCTGAGAGTGTAAAGCATGCTCGTCTTTTGATACTCCTGCTAATCTTCGATGAGGGTGTCGCAAACCTCGTCCAACAACCGCAAATTTGTCCCCTTGTTGTCTTAAGACGAGACATGCATTATGGTCTGAATGTCCAGGTCGAGAGCGCGCCACCGCCACCCAGTCATTAGGTCTTGCTGATGCAGCTAGAAGTATTGCTTCATAATTGCCAATTTCATCAATTGGTGTATAAATACGGAATAGGTGAGCCTCGGTATTAACAGTGCTGGTAACTACCACGGCTGAACAGTGTAAAGTGTCATCTTTGTCCTCACTCTTGTCGACTCGCTCCCAGCAGTTCGAGGATGGTAATTGCCAAGCAAACCAAAAATTATCTCTATATCTCCCCGAAAAAAAGCCTCGTGTAATTTGCGGCCAAGGCAAAAGTTCCGGACCCTGACGTAGTTCGGTGGCGCGCTTGAACTCCTCAGATGCTGATGTTACCCCAATGACTCTCACGAGAGCGGCGGCTGTAGGTAACACAGAAGTACCATGGTGCTCAGCAACCTGATGCTGCCGCACTTCGATGCCATGAAGCTCGGCCAACTTTTCAAGTACTTGTATAGTGAGATGAAAGATTGATATCTTATAGTTAGGGACGATCGGATCGAGTTCTTTCCAGTTTATCACTGCCAACGTGCCATAGACGCGATCTCGCGGATCTTGACATTTCAAGTCTTGCATCATCATAATTGCAGTATAGAGCTGGGAATATTCGATCCGTCTAGCTTGCAATAACTCTGAAGTTCTATACAAAGGGAAATTTCGGAGAGGAAACCTTCGCAGAAATGGTAGCATCCCGATCCAGCCAATTGCATGCCTACGGAGGCTTGAGACTGCAGTGGTTCGACAGAGGTTAATGATATTGAATACCTCGATTCTGTGAATCCTGTGTGTCGGCGTCAGGCTAAGCCATTTAACAAAACTTTTGGATCTTAGAGTACAAAGATACGTCCAAGTGTTGATCAGAAGGCATGTCATGGTAACTAAGTTTTCAAAAGGCTGGAAATTCCCCCCGCAGCACAAAGTTATCGATTGAGCCAAGAACAACTCTTGTGCCACCCAGACACGGGAGAAGTACGGCCGCTTAGCGAATACAGAGTAACTCGTGAGAAGCCTTCTTATATCCAAGTAAGGAATGCTTCCTTTCCATTTGAGCAGTGACCAACAAGTGCTCTTGCTAGAGGGCGTGTTTGGCTGATACTCCACACTGCCGGAGGGGTGGCCGCGGTACTTCCATAGCATACGCCAGAGGAAGTCGGAGTCGTCCGCAGTGGCACCAACACAAGCCAAAACACAATCTGCTCGCCGAAATATATCACCCATCATTTGAACCTGGTAGCCTTTCTCGTCATCATTACTTTGGTTTATGCAAATGGCATCCACCCAGTGATATCGGCTGCCGCCGTGCCAGTAAGCTTGTTTCAGCACATACAGGCAGCTCGATCGAACGCGGTGGAGTTCTCCATTGATGTGAATAAATTCTGTTTGAATGGCGTCACCCCAGGCATAGGAGATGGCGTGATATCTCGGAGCGTGAGCTAGATGCCAGGTAGTCAGCCGACACTGACATTTAACACCACCAGCTTCATCAAACCCCTGTACTTGGAGCAAGCGGATAAAACCTTTGTTTTCAGGCAGAGCTTCATAACAAAAGCTGGAGTTAGCAGTCGTGGAAGTCATGGCTATGGTTTCGCCGAATCTTACCAGCGTCTCAGCCTCTTTCTAAAATCACGCAAAAATTTGGTAGAACTTAGAGATTAATAGAAGCAGCATTGAGTTAGGTGTAAGCTTTTCAACCCCGCACTGCATGCTCAAAAATTCCACATTACGCGCTCAACAGCAGCCTTTAGGCAGCTATACAACTTAGTTGTGGACAAAACGAAAGCCACCAACTGATCAAAAGGACATTCTCACAGGGCCAAAGGCTATTGATACAGGTTGGCCACAAACACTGGTGTTCACGAGACACCAGAACCGAAAGGCGCTAGTTAACTATTCCCCTGCACAGTTGACCAGCCATGCATGCTAATAAATAAAGACTTACAACATGGTCACCTTTGTGGAGCGGCACTGCCACAACAGCCCCGGATAATAAATGGTCGCGAGGCGGCTTTTGCATCACCAAGCACATAATTACGATGCTCCGAGGTTAAATCCTGAGTAGCAAAGTCTAGCTGTGGTATCCGTCGCGACATACTCCGTATAGGTATTTTGAACGTCGGTCACTAACATCAGCCCTTGCTTCCAACGGCAGCTTCGCGACTGTGCAAGCAAGCCTTGATTACGCAGGCCTGCAGTGTCGGTCACTCGATAAGCAATCGACGGCCCACGGACCTCACACCTGACCAGTTAGTATCCGTGAACAATGATACCCGGACCCGGATGTGCTGAGTAAATTTCATAGTTACATGAAGACTTGTCATTGCGGCGCGTAGTCCTCGTGCGTTATTGGCCAAGGTAGCATGCAAGCCTTACGGGGAGGCTATTTTCTGTTTGCCCGCCTGAAGAGCCTAGCTAACATGCGCTATTCTAATTAATGCAATCTGAGGCGTCGAGTTGCTGCAAGACTTTCTACAAGGTCAAATCGGACGACGGATGCTATGACATTGCCCATAACTACAAGATCGCGCTGGATGATTTCTATAGATGGAATCCAGCCGTCAAAAATGACTGCACAGGGTTGCAAGCGGATGTATATGTCTGTGTTGGCTTGTAGCTCCTGGAGTAGGCGAGGTGTGTGATACTCCTACCGTACGCGTTTGGATAGTATATAACTACTTGGGCACAATATTCATTCAAAAGCAGTTGAAAAGTCTTCATGTCATATACATTGTACTAAATGTAAAGTATAATACAATAAATCTGCAAGATTTCCTGTGCCAAAATCTTCGTGCATGTATGTACCTTCACACATCATTCAGCCTATATGCCCGCTCGAATGAAGGGTCCAGCCGGTGTCGCTCGACTGCCCCCCGGCCCTCAACTACGTTATTGGAATAATCGCATTCGCCAAAGGGGTTCAAACCGTCGCTGTACAAGAATGAGTCAGCAGCCTTGTCGACCAAGACAAAGCGTCCCGGTGTCTGGTGCATCTCTCGTTGAAGCGCAATTGTCACTTTGGGTCTCTGTGCTACAGATCGTTTCCTCCAATCGAGCGTGTCACGGATTTCACACAGCAGATTCTTGTAACAGTCGTCACCGTCCAAGAAGGCAAGATAGCTCAGCTCCAGAGAACGAAGCGAATCGGGTAGAGCCTCCAGGAGGGAGACGAGATCCGACTGCTTGACCAGGAATTGCGACAGTCCAAAATGCTTCAAGCGCGGCCATCTGTCAATTGGGAATATCGTTTGTAGAGGCAGTAAAAGGTCCTCCTCGAAATCTTCAGGGTCGGCTATTTGCGCCGGAAACCCATTGGCGTCAATGTCCATGGTGCTCGACAAGGCGATATGCTCCAAATCTTTTGCCTCAGCCAACGCCTCGCGCAAGTACCCGCTGCGGTACGACACCCAATTTTCGTGCTCAAGAAAGCCAGTAAATAGGGCGAGATGCAGGCGCCGGAATCCAGGCTTCTTTAGCAACGCGGCAAAGTCGTCGTACTCCCGACAAGGCTGATCGAAAATGTGGCAGTTGATGCCAGTATCCATATGGTGCACATTGACGATAAACTCGGATACCTGATGCTCAGTTTCGGCCAGAGTCCTTGTTAGTACCCGAAAACCACGCCATTTCTCCCTGTAGTCTTCAATGCTGCAGTCGGGACCGTACAGCCGCTGATGCTCACTGCCTTGCCACGGAAAGGCTTCGATGGGAGCGGAGTGGTGCTCAGCGCGAGGCCATCCGCGAGGCAAAGGATATCCGAAGCCCTCTGGAAAGGATCGAATCATGGGGGATTCATAGACTGGGTTCAAGAGGACCCCATGGGCTGCCGGTGTGAGCGTGATTCGTTTCAAGGATGGAAAGCGCTGCAGCCCGTATTTGAGCGCCTGCACATCTGATGCAGACTCCAGAACCGTCACTTGATCCTGAAGCAGCTGCTTATAGTAACTCCAGGAGCTTTCGAGAGTTAGAACATGGTCTGGTAGCTTGTTGTCGCTGGTGGGAGACACGTTGAAGCAGTGCTCCAAACTGTTCTGGCGGCCTTCGCTGAACCAGCGCGGACAGTCGGTCGTCCCCGCCACGGTATCGTCAGATCTCTGCCCATTCGATCGAATGCGATCCCGCGACAAATCGGCGTCGCTCAGGAGCCTCGCGTCATCCCAGATGATTTCGGTGACACCATGGCGAAAGGCGTCATGATTAGCAACAGCCCGAAAAACTTGTATGTTGAGTGAATTGGCAGAGAGAAAGACGCGGCCGAGACGAAGATGGGCAACATCCCTCACAGCCCTGCATGTGGCACGGAGGTTCTTAATGTCACGATTCGCCAAATACGCCAACACGGTATGCAGCAGTTCTTTGGGTAGCCTAGACAAAATACATATAGCTATCTCAGAGCCCGGTGCCATTGCCGGAGGGGAAGTGCTTATGTGTGCATCAAAACGAGGCAAGGAAAAAAAAAGGAATGTTGTGCCATGGATATGATGACCAGTTAAAAAAGACGGGCGAATACTACGGAGTAGTATTGTGTCGATTCTAATTTAGATAAGGCTATAATAATATGCTGCGCAAAAATAGCTTCCTGTCTCCACATACGTTGCTAATTTAACCATCTGGCGTGCATGCAACCAAAAAAAATATTATGGTATACGGAGTACTAAATATCCACTATAAATCTTATCTAATAAATTAGCAAAGCTTTTCTCGTCTTACATCTCCTTTCCTAATTTAAACGATGTCTTTTAGCGTTAACAAAAAGGTAGTTGCATAGTGTTTGTAGAGGAAGCTGTTTTTGCGCAATACAATAAATTAACAAGGGATTAAGACAAGGGTTTTGTTCAGTGTGCCTTGGTTAATAGATGATGGCAGCCGATTTTGTCTGTGAAAATTGTTATTGTTGGCAAAGGCAAGAAGTGTTCGTCAGGGTGGACCAACTGCCGGCTTGGCTTCGTCTAATATTAATATTAATAACAAATTGAAGCAAATTGAAGTATCGACTACGCCAGCCGATGCCCTCGGGACAGTCAAGTCGCCTGGTATATAAACTATTCAGTACGCGTATTAAACAGGCCGCCATACCGCATCCGCCTTAGCCGTACACCAAACCCACTGGGCCAACATGCTAATTGCGCCCAACTATACAAGTGGGAGAGCTTAGGTGAAGGTACGAAGAAGACGAAATGGTTCTTTACACTGGACTGTTGGGAATAGACCGGGGAGAAGCATCTCGCCAGATGTGGAGTATGACCTTGGGGTTTATTTAATCGAGTTATATACTAGAGTTATGTGCAAATCGGGTCGGCCAAGGTACAGACATCTGGTGGCTTGATGAATGGCATGAAAGCAAGAGCAGACAGGAGCAGACCAGAGCAGAGCAAGGCACTGTGGCACGGGTAGTGGCGCAGCTTAGGGGGCGGGAGAAGAACCTTTCGTTCTTCAAGGCATATGGAATCAAAATCATGGGAACGGGAGAGTGACAAGATGTGGTTGTGTGTATTAAACCCACCACCGTATCAAATTAGTAGAAATGTCTACGCGACCCTGGTTCAACCTAAGCAGCACCATTGCAAGCAGCAAATAAAGGAAGCAACGGACATTTCCACTAAGGGAGCGGCATCACCAGTGCAGGGGTACAGGCCAGAACACACTCAGTAAATATCCCCCGACATACTGGCCAAATTGCTGGAGCCCAGCCACCAGCAGCTAGTTACACAACTCCCGAGCGCGGCGCTGCACGCAGCTTTACAAACAGCAAAGGATGCGGGGGCCAGCAACAGCGACTGGGATGAGCAGCCAAAAGGGGTTCATTGTGGATGTCAGCCTAGTATGTGGGGGATCGCGTTAGCATTATCGGTCCGCACGGCAAAAGCTTTCACTCACTTGATTACTCCGTACTCCGTAGATTGATGCGCTATTGCGGGGGCAAAGCTACCAGAGAGTACTAGTATACGGACGAGGTGTTAAAGGCTGGAAGACAGTTAATGCTTTGAACTGACTAGATTTATTCCGCCAAGTGTCTTCTTTCGAGGCTAGGAGCGGCATGCACTTGACGAGCCTGGCCTTTTGTAGATCAATCCCCGGCCTTGTCGTTTGCCTTAGTTATCTCATCACTCAGAAAACTCACCAGGTCGGTCGATTGACCCCACATGCAGCCTGCAATTGAGACTGCCAACCCGCACGAATTTAGTGGCGTGGGGCAGGGTTCACCATTGGCGCCGAGCAACCACGGCACATGCAACATCTCACGCGACAGTACGGAGTAGCCGCATTTGATATGCAGTTAAGTTTTCCTCTATTCGTCAGGAATTCATTGCTTGTATAATATTGATGCACATATACCCAATGAGCTCAAGCTCACTACCCCCATCACCCATCACTGATGCATTCGAGTTTGAATGCCAGCCAATACGATGTGACAGCTCTACTACCGACAACTTCAGACAAGCCACACCCTCCGCAGTCATACTTTTAGGGACTGGCGAATCAGACGTTGTTAGATGGTGAAGCGATCAGATATTGGAGAGTGTTGGCTTTCAGATGTGACTCCTGCCTATGTGCACTGAATACTGCACCGCCATATTTATTACCTTTGAAAGTAGCCGCCTGAATCTTAAAACCTACCTTTCTTCAGCTCTTGTCTCAAAAAGTCCAAGACAGCGTCTTTTGATGAGCCGATTTTCTGTCAAACTCTGCTAGATTTGCGTTCGTCCTCTCCAACCTGCACTTTTTCTATCTCCCCACATTCTGCAAGTGTCTTTTTAACACCAAGTCCATGGATACGAGGCTCATCAGCCCGACAATTGTGCACGCTCGGTCTGTGCAAGAGTACTCTTCGGCGCAATGGGAAGAAAAGCGTATATATGTTTATAACCTCCGGGTCATGCAGGATATGCCTGCAGAAGAGGTTGTTGAGGTTCTTGCCAGGGACGGCTTCCATGTCAAGTACTTCTCCTCATCCCTTACTCCTTACGATAACGCCGACAAGTTACTGACCAATAAAAACCAGTGAGGCAATGTTGGCTTATAGAACCGGAAAAATGGAATTATTATAAGTACAAGAAAAAGAACCGGGTTGGCTTCGACAAATGCATACTTGAAAACAGCGAGGACAAGGTATGCTACCGCGTATTCATTTCCGTGAGAAACTATATCGATGGAGCGTACTCGCCAAAAGCCCAGAAAATAGACCATGCATTCCAACGAACCGTTCATGGCTCTTTGGAGTGGATTTACAATAAGCCGCAGAAGGCACACGAACTGTTAGCGAGCATCACTATGGCACAAAATTTCCAACACATCAGTGCCCGCCGTTGTATTGAAAACAAAACGGACGCGGACTGGTGGGCAAGCTTCGGAGTCCGCGTGCTACGACGGGGTTTTGAAAAGCTTGACGATTGTCTCGGGGTCAATGATTCGCCTTTCGAGGTTCTCCTCGTCATTCTTGGCCTGCTGGTTCGCCTTGGCACACAGCCACTGGAAGCCATACGACATTGCAAGGATCGGTTAGCGGAATGCCACCCCTTCAAGGCGATATTTTGTAACATCCACTCTGTTGAGGCTGATGTGGAATTCTGCAATCACATTGCTGCGACGGCGACACGGTCCGTGAAATGCTAGCAAAACACCTGCTTTTGCTTGACACCCCAATCAACAGGATTGGAAGTCGAGATTATTTTAGGAACAAGGATAAACGTTTTGAGCAGCAGTGGGAAAGATTGGTCAAAAACCGGGATGGTGTGGGCGAAGGTGAGGCTCTTGCGGACTGGACTATGGGCTGGCTTGCATCCACCTATATATGGCCGGACGAGAAGAGAGCCGAAAGGAGTATGGTAGAGCTGAGGCGAATTTTCAACTCAGTTGATCAAAGCATGCACGACGCTTACGGATCTTTGGACGTCAGGGCTTTCCTTGGATCGTATTGATCCAGGAGCGTTTTTTGCTCTTGTATCCGAGTAATTTAGCAGTTTCTCCATTACGGTACGGGTGTCCGACTCTCAAGGGCATCCGTTGCGGATGGCGCTGGTGACAACCATCAGGACTGGCCTTGAGAGAATGCACTGTTCTAATGCGATAGTCGATAAAATTGTCTATGTGCTGTCTGCGAAGCCGGATTCCGGTTTCACTGGCTTATATTGATCGTGTCCTGTTCGTTGTGGATTTGGCGCTGAGAGGTGTTTTGTTGAACCCGATACCGAACCTCTGGACCTATCTTCCCCCTGCGAGGTCGTCTAGTATACAAGAATTTGGTAAAGTGAAGACCGACCCTATGTGTTTGGACTATGTGTGGGCTACGAGTGCGGTCATGGACATTACGTACAAACAGCACATCTGCAATGTCAACAATGATACCAACGACTACACATTAGGTAGCCTTGGCAATCATAACCCAACGCTACCATGCAAGCGCCTACTAGTAGCAGAACAGTGGTTTGTGGAGGTTCGATACAAAAGTCGTGTTCTTGCCACTTCACAGCCCCTGCCCTAAACCCACCGCTCCCAACCCGTGTAACGGCTAAGTACGACCCATATCAGTTGCTTCAAATGGCAACTTTCCGCTTCTTCGCAAACAGACAACCTGAAGCGACGAAAAGCGCTTTTGTGTACCCGGATATGGTACATTAGTGGTATGTGCTACAATACCCTAAGATGAGGGTCCTGGATAATACCTTTAGTTCCCTGTTAAATGTTTTCATGAATAATGTAAAGGCCGCTATTCAATTCAGAGCGGAATGACTTGGGCAAACGGAGATTGCTCGACCTGATGACCAAGACCAGACTCTTGAATCGAATTAGTCTCGACTTGACACGGTTGACCTAGTCTTGATACCGGGTGCTTTAGGGAAGAGTCTCATATAATAAGTGTTTTCAATCGTGCAATATAGGTGTTTACTGTTGAGGTCGCTGAATCAGGATTATGTGGCAGGCTCACAATTCAGGCACACATGATCAAATTGCCTCAAAAGCCCACCTCACGACCTCGAGCCTATTCCTGTTTTAATTGGAAATATCATTACATTCCCGCATTGAGCACGTACGGGAGATACTAGTATAATTTAACTCGCTTCGCCCACCGTTATTGAGGGCAACAAAAGGCGACTGGGAAACCTTGTTAGTGGGGCTGCGCCGGCGAATCAGGGAAGACCCCTGTGCGGCTTCTGGAAGTTAGTGGGGCGGAAAATGAGTGCGTCTCCTAGGAAACCAATGGATCTCAATGAAGTGGATAACTAACTACCTACTAGAAATGCACGCCATTTCTTTGAGGTAACAGCCATTGCTGTTTTAGCTGTGGTGCATGAACGACTGAAATGATCTTGCCGGTGCCTCGAAATGGCATTTATTTTTATGTTTTGGTAGAAATTGAACATGGGGTATTTAGGCTTGGATAGTGAATGGTCATGTTGTGTTTACATGTGGAACTCATTCGGGCTGGTCATCTTTGGGTAAAATGACAACGCAATGCACGACAATGGCATCCCCGTTTGCCCCTCTCCCTTGTCCGAGTCCCCGTTTTGCCCACAACTAACTAGTTAGTCCTCCCTCACCTACGGCTCTACGGAGTGGCAGAAAGAGCGAGCATACTAGTTACATGGCATCCGTCCGTGGGTTTGTGTTTGCCCACCACGTTGCGATGCCGAACCGTGACAGCCAAATGCGGCCGACGCTAAACAAATGCCCAACCATCAGACAGAGACTCTGCCCTTGCACTCGCTCGGCTTGGGATTGGGCCAACCGGCACCAAACCAGACGTGAACTGGGCCATCGTCCATGCCCACCGCGCCCACCTTCCCCATTTTCCCAGTTGACTCCGCCTGTTTGTCGTTGTCTTTTGCCTTGTCGGGTCTGGCTGACTTCGATGGGACGGTCGACGACGTCCCGATCTTGATCTTGTGCAAAACACCTCTCTTGTCCCTCTCTTGTCACCCTCACTGCACCCATTGACGAGGCTCGAGACGCTCGCTCGCCGGAACAGGAATTCCGACTCTTGACGTGTCGGCCATTTTAGCAGTCGTTGCACAACTGTTAGCCTTGTGCATATTTGCTCCTCCAGGGACCACGAGGCTCTCGGACGCCGACTTGGGGAAAATACGCATGACTGGCCGCTCGCGCCATGATTTAACTGTCGGGTCGCTTTTATTGTGTCGACTTTCCATTCTTTCTTTCTGCTCACGCTTCCCCGTCGTTTCTCGCCATTCCTTGAGCGTTTTTTTTTTTTTTCCCAGTCCCGGAAACTGCATTGCAGCCCAGTCACCATATAAACTGTCCTTCAAAAACCACAGAGACAAATAAGCCGCCAACCCAACCCTCCAATGGAGGGTACATCGAGCCCGCTGTCATCTATGACGGCGACACCAACGACCTCATCACCCTCTTCGCCGCTGTCAAATCTCTCGCAGACGCCTTCTTTGCCCGACTCGCCCGTCGTCTCACCGGACGCGACTGACCGCTATCCCTCGCCGTCGTCCACGACTGCATCAGGGACTCAGTCGCCCATCAAACTCGGGGAGCCTGCAGATGACAGTCCACGACCTGCCAAGAAAAGACGGATTACGCCCCCACGTGAGCGCACAACTACGTACCTCGACCTGATGAAGCCGCACGATGATTTCACCCCGGAAGACAACTTTCACATGGAGAGGTTGCTCGCTGCGCTGCGCAAAAAGAAAAAGGTGGTGGTTGTAGCCGGGGCCGGTATTTCGGTTTCAGCAGGGATTCCTGATTTCCGCTCTGCCAACGGTCTCTTTGCAACGCAACGCAGTCAGCACAAAGTCAAGGCGTCAGGGAAGCATCTCTTTGATGCATCTGTATACAAACACGAATCATCAACTTCATCATTTCATAACATGGTTAGAGAGATGAGCGAAATGAGCAAGAACGCTCAACCTACTCCCTTCCACCACCTGCTGGCTTCGTTGGCTCAGGAAGGACGCTTGCTTCGACTCTATTCGCAGAACATTGATTGCATTGATACTTCTATGAAACCGCTGCAAACACAGACTCCTCTGGAACCGAAAGCTCCATGGCCGACTACTATTCAATTGCACGGGAGTCTCGACAAAATGGTGTGCACCAAGTGTGCTGATATCCAGCCATTCAAGGCGGAGCTTTTTGATGGACCCGAGGCACCTCTATGCGAGTCTTGCAAAAACCTCGACGAGGTGCGCACAGCTCACGCCGGCAAGCGAAGTCACGGTATTGGACGCCTGCGACCTCGTTTCGTACTGTATAACGAATTCAACCCTGACGAAGATGCCATTGGGAGCATCATGCGTGCCGACTTACGGGCCCGGCCAGATGCAGTCTTGGTGGTGGGCACGACGCTGAAGGTGCCCGGTACGCGACGACTCGTCAAGCAATTGTGCCAGATTACTCGAAGCCGCAAGGATGGGCTCACAGCTTGGATCAACATCGACTCAGAACCCAAAGTCCCCGATTTCAAGGACAGTTGGGATCTCATCGTCAAATCCAAATGCGACAACATTGCCAGACTAGCAGCTTTGCCGCCATGGGATTGTGAAATTGGGGATGATTATCTCATATCCAAGGAGCAGGAGCGAGAGAGATTATCGACGCCTCCATCCAAACTCGAAGTGCGCTTGGACGGGGGACCAAAGCAGAAAGAAGATATCCAGTCGATCCCTACTCCACGTGCGAGCCCGCCACCACCTGCGAGAAAACCGCTTCCCGGGTCAAAGCAGACCACCATCTCTTTCGGAGACCAGAAACCCAAACCTACCAAGTCTGGAAAGATTGCCAAACGTCCCAGCAAGAAACCTGGACAACCCACCAAAGCGCAACCTCCTGCCAATCCGCTCATCCAAACCTTCAAGGCGTCCAAAAATGTACCAATTCCCAATGCTGGGAAGAAGCTTGGAACTCGCTCACCACTCCCGGATCGCCAGCCATTCAAAGAAGAACCAAACGTGGTTACATCTTTGCCGTCACCTTGCCCAGACCATAAAGCTACGGACGTAATTAATGTTGTATACGTCGGGCCCAAATCACCTAAGCCTCCAACGACTCCTACCATGACAGAGCACGGGCAACGCGAAACCATCTCACCAAAGTCCATCCCAAAAAATATGCATAACTTAATTGATGTAGCTCAATAAATACCTACATAGGCGAACGGTGGTACTACTTAAAATCATTCTTATGAAACTCGGCGTTGGCGGAAGCATTTTGCTCCGTACAGGTATCAATATCACATGAGGAGGGATATGTCCCTCGTGGGCGTTCAGGTGTCTTTCGGGATGGAACTCGTTACATATATGATGAGCAGTCATGCCGCTTCTGTGTATATTTATTTTCACGGCTGACTAGGGGCGGATTTTGCTGTACACACGTAGCGCGCCTCATGCGGCCAATCAGATGAAATCTTTATCAGTCTCTTTTGACGCTCAATGTTCGGTATATGATGACTGTACGTGGCAAACAGTGAAATACATGTCAAGTGCCGAGATGAACAACAGGCCATTCAACATACATTTGCCTGCGATTTAAATAATGTGAAATATTGGCGGCGGGCCTGTTTAAGAAAGGCGTAACTTTCCGATTTCGTAACATTCATGTGCCAGTCTATATTTACACTTGTACAGCGATAGAATAAATCTACAAGATTTTAGAAGAACTATAGCCTGGAGAGTGTATTCTTGAAGATAATCTGACGGACATGACAATTATTCGGCCCACGAAGCTACACTGCTATGGGACAACCCATCCTAAAGATATCCAACTGGGAGTACTACATGACTGCTGACCACTCTCATGCGCCAACGAACCCTCCATTGAGTAACATCACATAATGTAATCGAACTGTTTGTTCAATGTCCTCGGCAGGGCATGGCGGGCATCTAATTCGTTATAGTTGCGTATTGAGACCAGTCCACGAGTGACGGAAAAAAGAACATAAATTAATTGCATTATTTGGTGCAGATGCTGCTTCCTCTGAGTGGGGCTTTTCCAATGGGATATGACTAAGTAACGAGCCTGGATATTCTTTACCGAATATTCACGCTCTGGGAAAATATTGAGGGTTAGGCAGCAAGGCAGTTCACTCCGAGCTGGCTTTCCACAGGATGGAACCTCTACATCCCAGCAAGTTCGACTCCAAGCTTCAGAATGAATGCTTGATTGGGGGTTCAACGTTCAACCATCCTGCAGGTGTAGGGTGGGGCTTTTCCTGCTTACGGCGCTTCCAGCCGCATTGTCTCTACAATACGGAGTACCGAGTACTGAAAGTCATGGCCAATAGTATGGTCCAAAATGGTGGGTGTCTATTCCATGTTCTCACTATGGGGCTCCGCCCCGCCATTGTTGATCTAAGCTAGTACAAGTCCCATTCCATCACGTGAGTCCATTCTCCCACTGAACAGTACCCGATCGAGCGAGGCCAATGCATCATACGCATAAAAATATGTGCCTTGGCTACGGAACTGGCGTTGAAATTTTTCGGGACGTCTTTGTCACATGTACTGGCTACAAAAGGTACTGCAACCTGATGATGAGATTAGTCACACCACACGGAGATGCCGACACAAATAGCCCACGCTGATCAAACCGTTAACTTTGATCCAAGCGACTACACGGCTGCCTGGATTACACCCCTTGAAATTGAGGCCAGGGCTGCCCTGCAATTGCTGGACGAGTAACACTGCGGCTGGTTCCTTGTTAGTCGTGGCGACAAACTATGTGTTTCACGCAGTTGTCATGGGTGGCTATAACATTATCACAGCAACTCTACCGGCGAGTTGGGAGTATGGGACGGGCTCTGCGGCCGCACATGCAAGCCGGGTGAAGAACTTCTTCCCTAATGTCAGGTATGGATTAGTCGTCGGCGTGGCAGCGGGACTACCTGATCTGTCTTGAGTTCCAACGCGTGATATTCGACTTTGGTGATGTGCTCCTTGGCCTGCCTAATGGCGATAGCGTAGAGCTGGTTGCGTATAATCTTAGCAAGCAAGAACAAGATGAGTGTTTACCGCTCTGATCTGGTTATAGTCTCGCCGCAACTGAACCGATTGTACGAGCAGCCATATATAGGCAGCGTTAAACTTAAGCCACTGAAGGACACGGAAAGTTTCTTACTATACTTCAATAACAATATGTAATTGTGAGCATACAACTGGCTTGTTTACCAACCCAGGGCAAGATCACGATATTTTATGCTTGACACGGGATAACGGGCAAGAGGAAGTCGTTGATTGTATTGACCGACCAACCAATAAACGTACTCGAGTGTGGTGCAGCCGATTGTATTGGCATACGTTGCAGCTACTTGTTTCTGGTTTGCTGGGGGGATAGCAATATATTTGATATGTATAGTCTTGTATATATAGCGACACGAGGAGAGGTAGAGAAGTAATTACAGATGCAGGAGGTGATAAGTAATGTAATATACTGTCTTGCAAGGATCCTCTGGTTAAACTCTTATGCTAGCCATAATTCGAGAAGAGATTATTCGTCATATGTAACGCGGCTTCTACACCACGGTGATAAGCCTCTAACAGATGATGCATGTTATCTGTTTGGGAAAGTTAGAGACTGCTTCTATAAAGATAGGCGATTCAAAGACGCAGCCAAGTGCTACAAGGAGGCGTGTCGGTGGAGACAGTGCCGTCTTTCTGAGAATGACCATAATTGACTAGTATCAGAACACGGCCTCGCATGCGCACACCCTAACGACCGGCGCGTCACGGATGCGATTAAGATGCTCGAGTATGTGGCGGTAGTTCGGAAGGAAATACTAGTCGAGAAGAACTATAGTTAGCTAATATCAAACTAGACACTTGCAAGCGCATACCTTAACGACAGGCGCACTAAGGATGTGATTGAGATACTCGAGCACGTAGTAGCAGTAGAGAAGGACTATAATCGACTAGCTTAAGAACACGAACTGACGAGAGCATAGCTTTCCGGCGGGCGCATTAAGGATGCAATTACAGTGCTCGAGCATGTCGTAGCAGTCGAGAGCGAGATACTTGCTGACGATGATCCGAGCAGACTCTTGTCCCTCGATCTACTGACTAACGCATGTGGAAGACTACAAGTCACGAAGGAGAACATGTAGAATATGTCCTACCATTGTGATTTTGAGCAGCATTTTTAAGCGTTCACTAGCTTTTAGCCACGCAATATTGGCACGTCGTAACCTACGTTCCGTCATGAATGGCATGGAGAGTATACAGGTCTCGCCAGTTTCGTCAGCCTCAGGCTTGACCCAGTGTGCTGTCATCATCAGCTTTGCGTATAAGACTGTTGAACTTCCATTGGGGATGCTCCCAATTTGTGTAATTATTGGCATAGTCTAAGGACCATGCCAGCTTCGGACTTGACGATCTGCACTATTATCTTTGGCATCACTTCGAACCACTCTTTGAGTTGGAGGACGTCCATATTAGTGTGAAACGACGTTATCAGAGCTCCCACTATGAGGATGATGTTTCCTATCTTTGAAAGGTGGCATGCAGCCCACTCAGCTTTTTGCTGGTTCCTCTGAGCTTTCTAGGATTCTGTGGCCCGGACGGCTTTCCAGTACGTCATCATTGGCATTGCCTGCCACGAACTTTTGAGGCGAGACCTTGGTGATGGAGCACAATATTTCGGAGGGAGCTCTGGTATTGAATGAAGATAAGGTGAAGTTTGGAGTGGATGTGTTAGGTGATTTGAGTAGAAGGCAGCATGGCCAAATGCATGGCTGGTGCAAACTCTTCCTCTCCAGACATAGTGCCTCTCGCCACGAAGCCCATAGCGTTAGGCATGACGCGGAAACCCTTATTAAAGATGGAAGGCTCATTCATTTGAGGTTGTCGACGTCGGTAACTGACTAGACGTGCTAGTTCTCTCATCTGTGTAGCCGAATCGCGGATATGTGTCAGGGCTATTATTTGGAGAGCTGTCCATATAGCGATCAAGTATTCTTTATCTTCACGGCTGCAAAATCACGCAGTATATCAGCGATTTGGATGTATAAATTGTCGGCAGCAGGCAGAGCGCCGGTCAGCAAAAATGGCCGACTTCGACTGCCAACTAGTTCTCGTTCGCAAGCTACACAATTCTCTTCGACATGCTCGCCAGGGCATGTGCACTCTGGTCCCGAGAACACAAGTACCCGAATAATCTCCTGAGTACTTACAATACTTTACGTAGATAAGTAGTTTACATAGAGCACTCAAGCACATACATGGCTGCTGTTACCTGTATGTGTCGTGCACCGTTGTGTTTGGTGAGCAACTTTGCCAATTTTGTATGGGCACAGGAACTCTCTCTAGGTTCCCACACTGACAGTGCTCAACTATCCAGCCGGACATCTATTGCTCTGAGCGACCTAGAAGCGAAATGGCCGCAGATCAGCCTGCCATGCAGTCCATCGCCATTATTGGGGCTGGACCCAGTTGGTGTCGCACCAGAAAAGTAAGAAGCCCCGAACAAAGCGCCGCGGCGATTGCAACAGGCTGAGGTGTAGGCTCTGCTTCTTAGAATCATAGAGTTTGGTTCGAGACGCGAAGCCATCACTTCCACAAACGGTCGTGACGAAACGGAGGCAGACCGCGCCATCTTCTGTACTGGGTACGATGATAACTGCCCATTCCTATCGCCCTTCTCTCGCCTTTACCGGGCTTCGACAAAGACAATGTCCTCGGCAATATCAGAACATATCGGCTCCGACGCTGGCCCATTATCATGCTCCTCTTGCGTGCCGTTGAATTTCCCTCAGCGGAAACTCACCATGTGTTGTGCAGGCTCCTAACGCGACTGTTCCCGGCATTATTATCAAGAGAAGGCTGACAACCACGACTTGATCGGCCATGGCAGGCTTTGGCCAAGAAACGCACCATGAGGGCGGTAGGTACTCCGCAGTTCATGGGTAATCAGTAACTACGGAGTGCTCCGGAACCAGCTTTCAATCGTCGCGTTTCAGATTTAGTGCCGCTAGCTTCAACGCGGACAACGTGGACAGTGCGGGAAGGCCCGTCCTGCCACATTTGGATGCTCTTGCATAAAACTAATATCCAACCAACTAGCGTCATTCCCTGCGCAGGCCCATTATGTCGACCACGAGGACTGGTCGGGACAAACTCCCCTGGATCTTCTGCGCAGCTGGGGCCCGGCTGAGGCTCCTGATGGCTTGTCCGCCGGGTCATAAGTCGGCCAAGACGTGATGGGAAGCCCTCACCAATTTCTCTTCTTCTCACAGCGCGGCGGATTTGGCTCTAGCGTGCGTGTCTGCTTCATGCTACGGGAGGCTGTAACGGAATATGTGCCAAAACCCTGTATGGTTCTTTTCTAAGCCACTTACATACATAGAAAATTAGTTCTGGTCGCGCTATTGGGCTGCATATAGGCTAGAGTGGACAAGTGCAACAAGGCCATAGTAGGTAATACTAATACTACTAGTATATGGACTGTGTAATATCTGACTCGCGATACCATCCTCGCAGTCCCCACGGGTCACAGCGACTCAGCATGGTTTGCACGCCGACTCAGGGCAGTAGCCGTGATTGCACGAGTAGCTACACAGCCCTTTATAGCCCTCGCCCTCCCCGGGCAATGGACATCCATTCCAACCAGTTTCGGGAGGAGGCTTTACCTGCTCTCCATATGAAGTGCATTTACAGGGTCCTGGAGGGCAATAGCCATAATGACATGCAAAACTACACAAGCCGCTGTAGTTGCGAGTCTCTCCATCCTCATTGGTGCCACTGGTGCACACAGCTTTTACGAAGAACAGACAAAACGTATCAGCATGTGTTGAAGCTTGGTCCGTTCACAAGGTGGTACTTACTGCTGCTTCCAGTCGGACCAGCCACCACGGTTGATGACGCTGGGCTCGGATTATCTCGTTTGCGCGTTCCTACCACGCTTCCGACTATCACGCCAATGATGACCAACACGAGCAGGGCTAGCAAGCAGCACAGCCTTCGACGTCTTGGATCGTACCAGAGTGAGGGTCTTGTGGCTTTGGTCGATGTTGCTGCAACCTGCTTCTCCCCTGACCCGCCAAGGTCATCCTTGATTAGATCAGAGCCTCCCACAGCCTCCTTCTCACGCCCGGAGTGGTCGAGAGGTTGATGTGGTGAGACTTCGAGGCCGCCAATTTCTGCATCAGCGCCCGGTGTGGAGTGAGAGAGCATTTGAGGTGAATCTGTATCACACAATTAATTGATAAGCCTGCAGCAGTGTTTTTCGATTCTTGAATATGTCCTACTATTTAAGCATAAAACGTTCCGAGACAGAACGGTTTCTGTAGGATTGCCGCCAAAGGACGTGGAAATCCTGTTTTCTTCTTCTTCTTTCGATCTCCGTAAAACAGCCAAGGGGTGTCGGATTATGTGGCCTCTGGGCCTGAGACAGGAATCTGGGACAAGGAACCCGTTCTACTTCTTCCAACAGAGGGGGTTTATTGTGTTATTGTGTACAAATGGAGTCTTGGTATCTTATATGTTCTATAGAGCACCTAACCCATCACACCTTTCGTGTGCGACTCGAAGCTGGGGCAGTTCAGATAAGTTGAAAGTTGCGGTCAAAGTCCGACCAAACTGTCTGGACTTTCGAATCACGCCGTTGAATCACATCTCGCAGCCAACCACAGCGTTTTGTAGTGTTTCATTCATGCAGACCTCCAGGCCTACTGAATGCTGTGTAACTGGAATGGCTGCAACTATTGAAGCACGACGGGGAAATATCCACCAATTGAATATAAGTTATGTGAAGGACTGTGGGTATCTACACGTCTACCAGCGACTTCTCCGGACTTAATTCATGTACATCACTGGAATACTGGCTATTAGTGTGTCTTCAATCTAATCTCTGGTCCGGTCACGTATTCAGCATCAGTCGTCGATATAATATCCTCTTGGCCTTGGACAGCTATGGGATTCCAACGTGAGGCTGAGAAATACTGCTGCTTTCTATGCTCCTGTAAGTGATCGGCTTGAACTGGTAAAGTGTGGCAGCAGAGCCGGGCGTCAAACTAAAGGTTGGGTCGTGGCTTCCAACCTCACGATCCCAATTCATCTGCGGAGTACGGAGTAACTACCATCTGGATGGAGTGAACAGGGGTTGTTGCTGCGAGATAACAGCGATCCCTGTCCCGCCCATGCCCCATGGGGAGATTCTTGACAACTGACAAGCGATCAGGAGGAACTAAACACGCAGTCCTACGTACTCTGTCGCGATGTTCGATCATGCAGTAGCTATTCCGTAGTGTTCAGTCAGAAATGAAATAGCTGCAATGCCTTTCAAGAGGATCACGAGGGATGTCCCCTGACTGATTGAGACCCCGACTGATCAAGACCGTGATTGATTGACGATACTTTTAATCCACGATGGTCTTGATTGACGATGGCCTTGATTGACGATGGCCTTGATTGACAAGGGCCTTCATATTTGGTATAAAGTCTCCAGAGTATAGTCCCTGGCGACATATACGGCAAGGTACTCACTACTACATGATTTAAAAATCGATGCTGCGCCTTTAGCTATTCGGCGACTATGCAGTAATCCTTTGATACCGGGCACCATCATCACACAAGTGACAACGAATAAATGCCGCCGTCCTGTCACACCACCCCGAAACCTCCCATCCCGGAAAATCGAGTTCCACGAGAGACAGTTGCAGGATGTTAAAGGTCCGAGTTGAGCTGACAATACAAATCACTCCCAACTGAGACACACATCCACCACCGAGATGGCGTGAGTGCTCTACACATTTGATTAGAGTTGGGAATAGGCAATGTGCCCGCCCTAGTCAAAGCTGGGGTCGAAACCATTTCACCCGTGCCGCTCCCGCCCCCCAGCCGTGAGTTGTATATCGCCCAGGATCTGCGGAGTACAAGGGTCAACCTGTATTGCCTTCGTGTTAATATATTGCCTACAGTCGGCTAAAAGCACACATCCTGTGTCACATACGACTTGGAAACCTCATAGATATCTATATGACGACCGGGGATCATCGTACATTCTCACGAAGCCACTGTCAGGCTCATAAAACGAACGACCAATCGACCTAGTTCTTGATGGGCACTAATTCTTACCCATACTCAGACTAAGCATCGGCTGTTCCATTCGCTCCCGGATGGGTGGGCGGGCTGTCGAGGAAGAGGAGGAAGTTGCAATATGCCGCCCGTGAAACGACATGCTTACTCCGTACATTCATCCCTATCCAATATTATGTGGTTATTCTGATAGTAGGCTGGTCCAATTGTCCGCATGGTTCTGAGATATGCAATCCTCCGATGTGATCTAGTGTGTCTTGCCACGAAGGATGTCCAGGGTTGATGGCTCGGTCCCGCTCATCGAGGTTATTATGCTTCAGCCCTGCTGAGACGCATAGCTCCGGCTCGCGCGCTCTACAGCAAGTGGCATGGTGGATTATCTGCAGTGATCAGCAACACTGCAACCCAACAAAGGTTCCTCGCGGCAGAGCACCTTGGCACATGCCACTCTCATCCTTCTAGACGCATTCATATCTTCATCGCTACACGGGTAATGACTCTTGACAGCCAGAGTATCAATCACCAGCATGACCACGAGTATATAGAAGAGCAGAAGGGCGGGACAGCCGTGGATGATCAGCCCCTTCACGGCAACGACGGCTTCTCTCAATGGGCCGCTGGACTTCGCAACAGCTGACAGTTCACTGTCGGGAGTCGTTCTCGGCAGCCGGTGGCGTGATCAGTCCCAGTCAGGATCAGCATTTACAACTTCACAAATAGGCTCCGGTGCAGTGCGTAGTTTTCCACGTCACTAGGCAGCAACAAGGTAATGGGTGGGACAGGTTCGAAGAATGCCGTAGATTCCTGCAAGACGTTCAACTACACGCCGACGTTGAGTTGTTCTAGCCTTGTACCAATGCAGAACAGGTGCAGAGAAAAGCTCACAGCCTTCGAACATGGAGCCAAGCAGGCATTGATTCGCTGATGGATCTTGCAAGGAATCTGCTACACGTATTCGGCGCAGAACCTGAACCCTATGGGCGTTCAATCCTTCGAACTTGGATGGCAATTGGGAGCAAGTGATGCCTTAGATGTACTAGTACTCCTGGCTAAAAGCATCCCGTGCACTGTAGTGTAGTGTCCAGGAACACTTCATGCAAAAGGATCCAAGGCAGTTGCTCTAGCCACGACCGGCAGTTCAGCACGGGGAGAAACTCGGTGCATGGCTTGGTGTGCTCGTAGCTGCAACACTTCTCAACTACTACTCCCTTTCCTTCATGCTGCCTTCAGTAGCTTGACGATCCGATCAACCACTCTCACGCAGCAGTTACGCCGAAGAAGAGTAGTGGCGTAACTAGCACCAGAGCACTGCATGTATTATAATTGTTGGATTTTTTCGACTTTTTGTGTAATTGTAATTGTACGGAGAACGTTATATTGAAATGCAATGCTCCGTCCGGTACGGAGGAACGAACTCACAACCTCAAGGTGTTGACAAATTAATCGAGACAGAGGCAGAGTGCTCTGGCGGGGCCTCAATGTCTCGATTAATCTGTCGGGGGCTTGACCCCTATCAGCGTTCAGTCCCAGACACGGGAGCTAATTCAAAGCTTGTCGATAAAAAAGTGGATCACACCCGCACTCAGCACTCAACGCGTGAAATCATTAGTTAGTTAGTTGATAGCTAACTACGGAGCACTTCCGTAGAGACGCGATCGCGTCCACACCTAACTTCAGCACAGCTCAGGGCCGTCATCTAGCTAAGAAGTCACTCCATTCTCCATACCAAGCAAAACAGCCAAGGCAGAGGCAGCCCCCAAGACCGCCATCATTAAGCAATGGCTCCCACGCCCACACCGAAATCGTCAGAAAAGAAGCAGCAGTCCCTAACGTCGTTTTTCACGCCCAGAACGGCAAATGGACTAGCTGCTTCTTTCAAAAAGCAGAGCGACGCTCGAGCTGCTGCAGCCGCTGTTGCCGTTAACGATGCCGACCCTTCCCCATCGAGAAAACGCCCCTTGGAAGAGGACACAGATCAAGGAAATGTGGCTTTTGAGAGAACCAACAAGAAGTCCAAGGCCGACAAAAATAATATAGAGGGGGGAAAAGACGTTGCTTCCTCGGGCAAACCTACAGGCTCAGATTCACCCCAATCCTCAGCACGAGCAACCCGCTTTGCCTACGATCAATCAAACACAAATCTTGGAGCCGAAACGGCAGAGGTTGATGATGATGAAATGACAAGGAGAAGAAATGCAGAACTTCACAAACGTTTTGTCAAAAAGTTGGGTCATCCAGATGCTATGGCATGGAAATCAAGACTGGCCCGAGAAGACGGACCTGCGGTAGACGAAGATGGGGAGGGCGATGGCGATGCGGACGAAGACGAATCACCGGCACCTGCCAAGACAACCAAGAAGAAGGGCGCAAAGAGCGGCAAGCTGACACCAATGGAAATTCAATTCTTGGACATCAAGAGAAAACATATGGATACGATTCTCATCATGGAAGTTGGTTACAAGTTTCGCTTCTTAGGCGAGGATGCTAGAATTGCAGCCAAGGAACTAAGCATTGTGTGCATACCAGGAAAGATGCGATACGATGAGCGTATGTTGCCCTAAGAAAAGAAAGAAAAAAAAACATTTGTGAGCCGTTTCATGCAGCTAACCTGCTTTTACAGATCCATCAGAAGCGCACCTTGATCGGTTTGCCTCAGCGAGCATTCCCGTGCACAGACTCCCTGTCCATGCGAAACGTCTCGTGGCAGCAGGGCACAAGGTCGGCGTTGTTCGTCAAATCGAGACGGCTGCCTTGAAAAAAGCAGGCGATAACCGCAACACGCCCTTTGTACGAAAGTTGACAAATCTCTACACCAAAGGTACCTACATCGACGAAGTAGGCGAGCTGGATCAGAAGGCCGAGGGCGCACCAGCCGGCGGCTACTTGCTTTGTATAACAGAAACAAGGTCCAAGGGAAGTGGGACAGATGAAAAAGTCCATGTGGGAATTCTGGCCGTTCAACCTGCGACCGGTGACATTATTTACGACGACTTTGAAGACGGGTTTATGCGGAGCGAAGTAGAAACAAGGCTATTGCATATCTCACCATGCGAGTTCCTTATCGTGGGTGATCTCACCAAGGGAACCGACAAGCTGATTCAGCATTTGTCTGGAAGCAGTACCAATGTGTTTGGTGACCGAAGCCGAGTAGAGCGTGTCCCTAGGACCCAGACCATGGCGGCCGAGGCCTACTCACACGTCACTCAATTCTATGCTGAGAAGGTCAAGGACGCATCGCAGAATGAGACGGCTAGTGCTTTGCTCAACAAGGTTCTTCATCTGCCAGAACCAGTCACTATATGTCTGTCAGCAATGATCCACCATCTCGACGAATACGGGCTGGAACACATCTTCGATCTTACCAAATACTTCCAAAGCTTCAGCACCCGCTCCCACATGCTCATTAACGGCACTACACTTGAGAGCCTCGAAGTATATCGCAACTCGACGGACCACACCGAAAGAGGGAGTCTGTTTTGGGCTCTTGATAAAACACTCACCCGTTTTGGTCAGCGTCTGCTCCGAAAATGGGTTGGTCGTCCCCTCCTTGACCAAGAAAGCCTGGAAGAGCGACTGGACGCAGTCCAAGAGTTACTTGATAGACAGTCCACCGCGCCGGTAGACAATCTTGAAAAGCTACTCACCATAACCAAGGTGGACCTCGAACGAAGTCTCATCCGAATCTACTATGGAAAGTGCACTCGGCCAGAATTGCTGTCCGTGCTGCAGACTCTTCAAAAAATCGCAACCCACTACTCGTCCATCAACGCCGACATCCCTTTTACTTCTACTGTCCTTGCATCCGCCATCCGTGCCTTGCCTCAAATTCTCAACACAATTGTATCCTACCTCGAGAGGATAAATCTCGAAGCTGCCCGAAAGGACGACAAGTACGGCTTCTTTCGCGAGGAGTACCAAACCGAGGATATTCAAGATCACCAAATGGGGATCGCACATGTGGAACACGAACTCAATGAGCATCTTGGTGATGCCGCTCAAAAGATCAAGAAAAAGAAGGCCGAGTACGTTACGGTCGCCGGAATTGAGTTTCTCATCGAAGTCCCCAACAACGAAATCAAAAATGTGCCCGCCTCGTGGAGTAAAATATCAGGAACCAAAAAAGTATCGCGATTTCACACTCCCGAGGTGGTCCGTATGATTACCGAGCGCGATCAACATCGCGAGGCCCTTGCCGCAGCTTGTGATAGAGCATTCAAAGACCTTCTCGCCGAGATATCGTCTGACTATCAACCTCTTCGAGATGCTGTATCGGCCTTGGCATCACTGGACTGTTTACTATCGCTATCCAAGGTTGCCGCCCAGCCAGGCTATAGTAAGCCCAAATTCCTACCCCCGTCATCTGAGCCTACTATCGCCATCACCCAGGGCCGACACGCCATCGCTGAACGAACCCTCGAAAGCGGCTACATACCATTCAGCACAACCCTAGCACATCCATCTCCCCTAGCTCATCTTATCACAGGACCCAATATGGGCGGTAAATCATCATATGTTCGTGCTCTTGCCCTTATCGTTCTCCTGGCGCAAATTGGATCATATGTACCCGCCGATGCCATCTCCCTTACTCTCTGTGATGCAATCCACACACGTACCGGCGCAAGAGACAATCTCTTCGCAGGAGAATCTACATTCATGGTGGAGGTTTCTGAAACAGCCAAGATTTTACGTTCGGCGACACCCCGCAGCTTGGTGATCCTTGATGAACTCGGTCGTGGCACAAGCACTTATGATGGTGCCGCCATTGCACAGGCAGTCTTGGAACACGTCGTGACCGAAACGCGCTGCCTTACGCTCTTCATCACTCACTACCAGAATCTGGCTAGAGTGGTCGATGGACTTCCCGGTGTCACCAACCTTCATATGAAGTTTAATGCTGGTAAAGGCGCAGACGGAGATGAGGAGATTACATTCCTCTACGAAGTTGGCGAAGGTGTGGCCCATCGATCGTATGGGTTGAATGTCGCACGGTTGGCCCGTATTCCCAAAAAAGTCATTGATGTGGCCGGTTATAAATCGAGTGAGATGGAAATGGACCTGCGCATGAGGAGGCTGAAAGGGGCATGCCGATTATTGGATGAGACTATCGGAGGAGAACTAGGTCAGTTAGAGCATCTGATTGCTGGAGTCGAACAATTGTAATATAATCACCATGTTTGACATCATAGTCACATAACTTGGTTGTATATAATTGTTGAGCTATTTGCGCCGTGTACCCATATAAGCGCCAGGCATAGCTACACCAGTATTCCGTAGACGGCCCACGACCCGTTGAATGCACACTCATAATAGCATAACTCACCCCTGGATGTTCCCAAACATCTCCCATGATAAAAACGTCTTTCCCACAAGCCTGATGAGGCAAACTTTTCCGGCCACATGGCAGGGACGTATTAATAAAGAGTAATTAATCTCATGCAGTAACCCAGAAATTGGAAAAGGGAATCCTCGGATATTGACTGGTATAAATGCAACTTGAATATTGATGAATTGGCTTGAATGATGTGTTTACCTGTTCCGTGCTGTGGAGGACGCCGTACCGTATGACTGCTGAAATCGCCAAGCTGAAAAAAATAAAGAACCAGAGCCAAGAACCGAATATATATTGAGGGGATAACAACGCGCAGGATATTGCGCCGTACTTTTATAATTGAAAGTATACCAGACATACCTCCTCTGGTGATGAGCGCTGGTTTTATGGCCACTCACAAGTCTAGCGCTTCCGTGCTGGCCCATACTTCGTGTTCAGTAAAACTAGATGCCTTGCATTCGCCAGGCATCTCATTGTCAACCATATCTTTGAACTGGGCTTCCATCTTGACGTTGCGGCTTGATGAGCCGTGGATTTCTTGATCGTTTGTCGGGGCATGAGTGTGCTCCGCAATTTGATGTAGAGGCTCGAGGTTCAGAGCAGATAGGGGCTGTATAGGGCCTGTCGAATTATATGCACCGAAGAGCGCTCGGTCTTGGGTGAAAAGAGGGTTGGACTCAGAAATGTGAAGAAATTGAGGGTTGCCACGTTCGTGAGCTACCTCTCTTTGTGTCGGACTCTGATTGCCTTCTTGCTTTTGCTGCAAGTGGTGGCTCATATTGAACCGAAATATATCATTACCGGAAGCACTTAAGTTGGAGCAAGATGGAAAAGATAATCGAGGCGAATAATTGTAGACTGATGGATCGTTCACACCGTATGATGCGCTAGAGAGGCTAACTGGGGCTGTTATCTGGTTAGAATGGCAAAGCGCTAACAGCCGAAAAGAACAAACACGGATAAACTCACTAAAGTTTGGCTGACCATTATAGTTATCGTAGAATGCACCTGGATCCCTAATGCGTGTTGTGTTTCGCAGAGGAAGTAGGCGAGGCGGGACATCTCTCGAAGGCGGAGTGGGTGATATAAGTGGCGAGTGAGATACACGACCATATGGGTGCAAGCCAAACCGACTTCGAGCATCAAATCTGGAAAAACGTCAGGTCACTAAGCAATTTAAACAATCCCCAAGACTGAATGTGCACACCTTTGATCATGATGTGAACTAGGCGCTGCGAATAATCGGTCACCGTAGATCCCTATCATAGTTAGTACCAGAAAACTCACACTGAGAGGCATCATACCCGAGACGCCGTCATCATTATCGCGAAATACATCTTGTCCACTTTGTCTGAAGTTGTTCATATTCGAGGTGGATGTCATCGGTGTTAGCCCATCGTTGGTGGGATCCATTGGCATGGGTTTGCCTTTGGATGCTGCATTCCGTCGACCTGGTCGTCTGCATGCACGACGAGGAACATTGACCGATATCTCAGCAAGAGGCTGCGCCCGTTTTCTCTTTGGCCTGACAGATCTCTTGGGAGTCTTGAACTATTAGCTATTTGAGGTGAAATGTGTTGCTCGATCCTGCATAAATACCTCTGCTTCTTGACCTGGAATTGGCGAAGAGCTGTCGTATACACCCTTGACCCGTTCTATCTCTAGGTCCGGAGTCATTACAACCTGAGTTGGCTCGATTCCTTCAGATATTCGCTTCATCTTCTCAATCACAGAGTTAGGCTTCCGCTGATTCCGTGTTCGTTTCATATCTTCGTTAGCGAGGTCCATCTTCCCCATGCCTGGCCAGACTTGCCCTTTGAGCGACATCATGTCACTACCAACTGATTCTTCATCCAACTCCAAGTCATTATCGGAGGGGAAAAATCCTGGGAAAAGGGGGAATTCTCGGGGGAAGTCTTCTTGTTCGGCCTTTACCGTTGCTCTTTGGTTGACTCGCCTGGACTTTCTTCTAAGCTATCGTCACAATTAGTTCAGTTGCACAGGAAGAATATAGCGACCGGTATTTGCATACCTTTGACGACGCAAATGGGGTTGAATCCCGTGTACGACTTGTTTTGATGGCTTCCTTCTTTTGCTTGGCCCTCATCCTCTCTACAAGCAGCGTTTCAATGCCATTGTCTTTATACCATCGTTCATATTGCTGTAGTATAACCGACGCTGCAATGTCTTGATGTGCCTTGAGCTTGGTTTGGGTTTCATGATGCAAGTGACCCTTGGAAGCAATGTGCGTAAGTAAATGGGATACATCTGAGAATCGAGGTGTCTCCGGGCAAACTGTGCAAAGAAGTGGGATATGTTTGTTGGTCGTGACTGGTGTGCAATCTCTCGTAGATCCGAGAGAGGATGCCATATCCTAAGAGTCAGCGGTTAGTTGGTGATTGGCCAGCCATGGCAAGAGAAGCACAACATCCCCCGCCCAGGAATCAGCACGAACTCAGCAAAATGCTTTGTTTGGCATGGATGGCGTTTCCAAACCTGATGTCAGGAGTACTTGAGAGACAAAAAAAAGGACAGCAACCATGCAGACATGCAGTCCGGCATAGAATTCAGGAGCAAAGAAGCAATGGGTGATAATGGAAGGGAGAAAAGAGCAACTGAAGCATGATGAGGTACTGAGCAGCTGACTAGCACAAAAACAAAACAAATAAACAGGAAGACCCATTACCAAAGGTCTGTAGCCGAGACGAGGACAATTCGGGGCAGGACATATCGAGGCACGCTCTTACCGTTTGCATCATTGCGAATAGCGGCACTAAGATTCTCTCCATTCTAGATCGCCGAGAAGAAGGAAACAGCGACCCCTGGTAAGAGCCAGTTGGCCAGTTGCTGGTTCTGGAGGACTCAATCAGTTCAGTTAAGATACTCTTCATGAAGTTTCGTCGCCCTCAGAATGCCGCGGGTTCGTAGAATTCGAATGGCGTCAGGAAGAACCGGGCATTAGTTAAGGCTAAGTTAACACAGACGTGACAGGCACTTTGACGCGCAAAAGAAGTTGTATGGTTAGTACAATTGTATCCAGGAGGGCCGTTAACTACCATGTTGGAGCTGCGTTCCTTCCTCTGTCGAGTGCCCAACTGCCTGCCGGTTCCATCCAGTGCTAGGCAGCTGGTGAGATACCATGGTACCTACTTGCAAATAGGCCCTCAAGGCCAGCAGCGTTGCATTTTCAAGAAAAATCAACTGATTGTTCTTGTGGGCATTCTTTTGCTTTAGCTAGAAATTTAAACTCGCTGATCTGAAAGCTTTTTCACCAAGACCTCGTGGCTATGCTCCCTCTATGCTACAGTAGCGGCAATGCTTTGCGATAGGTGAACGAGAATCAAGTCAGAAAATGCATGGGCATCGCTTACCTTATTTCGACACACTGTCACTTCCAGGAAAACCTCAATTCTTGATGAACAGTCTCGTGAAAATTGGTTTACAACGCGTATTAGAAGCGTATCCGGCTACCTACCTACATATATAGGGCAAGCGGTAGCTATTACATCCAGAGGCAGTCCCAATTGCTCTACTTGAACTTAGTGGCTGCATGTAGAAACGTGGTATGAATTATACTATCTGATACATGGGCATCCGTTAGTCCAAAGTTTTGTTGATGCAGTCTGAACTTGGTCTCGCGATATCGCGCTGTTATTACACATACATCGACACGGAATAAAGCACCACGCGCTTCTCCGTGATAGCTACGCTATAGGGCGAGAGGCAAGCGGAATATGTTGAGATATCCAAGGGTATTGCTTCTCTATGCGGAGAGTGCATGTATCCCAAGATGTTCTTCAACATTCTAAGGGGGGAGCGTGTCGGGAAGACGGAGCCGATGGGTCTGCAGATGGTTCAATGGCGTTGGAATTGTGCAGAGTTGCCCTGTCGTCAATTTTTATTTGTGGTATACTTTTCAACAACTGCTTTGGGCATGCAATATACCGGGTCTACTGTCGTCATTCCTGGAAATTGCAAAAGGCTAAGACCAGCAAGACCAAAGCAAGTATGCCAAACATCTACCATATCGCCTGGACGATCTGCTAAACCTCCATTCTCAGGATCTTGGCTGCTCAAGATGAATGCAATGAGAGCGTCACGGTCGATCCAATGCGTACGCCCGAGGATAGACAGGCTTGCCAGCACCCACCAGCTGTAACAAACATCTTCAGTCTTTTCAGGGCGGCCATTGAGGCCGCCACCGGGTGTCTGCCTCTCGCTAAGCCAGCGACTTAGCTTTTCATGCTCAACTGCGTCAAGTCTGCCCGCAATGCTGAGAGCAGCTAGGCAAGTAAATATTTGACCAGAATGCGACTCCGCACCGGGTTTAACGCCGTATCCGCCATCGAAGTTGGCACAACTTTGGATATGTGCCACTGCTTTGTCGAGATCGACAAGGGACAACGAGCCGAGAAGCGACAGAGCATTTACTGCAGCATAGAGAAAACGCGTATCCTCCTCCCCCCACTCGTCACCATAGAAGCTGCCTGTATTCGGATCCTGCAGGTCTGCAATGTCTGTTTCCATGTTAGAATGATACCGAGACACCAAAGACTTTTGGATTGCCTACACTTCGCAACATTGGATCTACCGACGCCCCGAGTGTCGAGCTCATCTATGGCATCGATCATGGCTAAAATTTGCACAGCACTAACTGTAGAGAGCATGTGAGCATCATGTCCGGGGGCAGCGCCAAATCCTCCGTTTTCATGTTGACACGAGAGCACAAAGTCGATGGTTTCTTGGCGAGGGAGGGCATCTGGTCGACCCAAGAGATGGACGGCTGTCAAGCCCCAATACACGCCATTGAGGCGAAGATGCTCTGTCAGCCAGTAATCCAGCTCATCCTTTTTCGTGTCTAGGCTTTGCACATACTTCACATGAGCATCCACGGCGAGTTTTGAGCCTTCGGACAATGGGTTTCCTGAATCCATGATGCTCTGTGAGTTTGTCGCAGGTGCAGGCAGGGATCGCTGCGGTGCACCTGCGACGACCGTCGAGAGGCCCGGTGTCCCGCAGCGTTCCCTCCTCTCCGCGATGATTGGGGGAATACATAACAAGGCTCCACATGACATGACAAGGCAACAATAAACGCCAGGAACACAAGTCAACAACTGAACGTTCTAAATACAAGGAAACTCATTTGGATACTCGAATTGGATTATTTCTGGTGGAGGGCCAGCAAGTCATAATTAAACAAAAAAATTAAACAAAAAAAAAAATCGTATCTACTCAACTTCAGATGCACTTCTTCTAGGTGCGGGAATACGCTTGCTACCAAACATAGCAGTTCTATACGACTAACAAGTTGGTGAAACAAGCACTTCAACAAGTACGTATCGTATCTGTCGCCGACAGAGTACAAGATACCTAAATATCTGCAAACATGGCGTTGAGCGACTCATATCCCGACACAAGACCAGCTCAAGCGTTCAACAATGATTATTTGAGCTGTCCGTGTTTAACCCATGGATCGCTGGCTTCTGCATCTAGTTTGTACATCTAGAAACGCAAATCTTTTGTGTCCCACAGCAGACGTCGATTGCCAACTAATCGCCGACGCCTGGACAAAAGTTGAGGGCACAGCTGCCTCCGCACGCCATTGACCCAGAAGAGCCGTTACAGGCAACGAAGGATCATGGTTAAGGGAGCCAGGCAGGATGTTAACAGCCGTGGTGACCTCCGTGAACTGATCGTATAATATTTGTCGTCGGTATACATCTGTCGCTATTTTTGAGCATGCAAAGTCCAGCTGCTTTCGCCTTGTCATGCCTGTCGAAACAAATCATCTAAGCTCTTCTGGTTTGCCGGTCAATATCAGGCTTTTTGAACATTTGTATTCTGCATCGCAATGTATGCTATTATTCACTTGCTATGTATTTTAATTGTTTTGCACTTGGGGCATGTTCTCTATGCAGGAATCTCCTATTCTGCAACAACCGGACATGCCACGTCGTCCTCAAATATGACATGTTCTCACGGAGTACGGAGTACAGTCCAAGGACATCATTTAAGGACACTTAGACCGAGGTTACCATAGCTCAGAACTAACCTAGGTCGGTACCTACCTCCTGGACGCCCATAGAACTACTCAAGTACGGAGTACCTATGTAGGTATCAACCTGGGGGGGAGGGGGGATGGCCTAAAAGGACTCAGGGGATGAGATTCATCGCTCCAACAAGATCGGACATGCAACTAGTCCACAATAATAGACGGAGTTCGTATGTGTGGATGCGCAAGACTGGATCGTAGCATTGCAGTCTGTGTAAAGAAATAACAGTTGATACCTACTTATGTACAAACAGTAAATAGATACTCCGTACAGAGTATTTTCTTGTATAAAGTGCGGTAAGAACAGGGCAGTGAAGTACTCCATACTCCGCACAACACGCGTCAATATTCGAAAGGCCATGGCGTAGTTGGTGCATGTGGCGTTGGGGCTCGCTGGCGTCGCCGCGACGGCTCTAAAGCGTTTGTGGGACAGGTGACGGCGGGACTTGCATTTCCACCACCAATTGACCCCTGAGCTAGCCGGCTCTGGACTGCGGAGGACCTAAAGCAAGTATACTAGTATGTGTCTTGGTGCGACAGGCTGTTTCAGATTGCTGGATGCCGTGGGCTTGAGGACGAGCGTCAATTGACAGGTCCAGCACACATTGTTACGAGCGAAGGAATATCTGACAACCTGCCGAGATGCGCCCCACGGATAGACCATGTTTGCTGTGATGGAGTGATATGTGCCAATGTTGGGCTGTAACCCAAAGCCCAAGCGTCCAAGCGTCCAAGACGGGGAGCTTGAAGAACGCAGTGAGCTGATCATCTCTAATATCTGATGGCCGCACTTTTCGACTGGCAGCCCATGCCGCCGTGAAAACCACACCCCTCGTTCAACGGCAAGACTCAGCACGTTTGCTCTTTTGTCCGAACAGCACAACACACTTATGGAGTAGTATGTACATACATACATAGTTCCTACTACTGAGTACTCCGTAGTATGACTGCAATCCGCCACGAAGCACGGAGCAAACAGAGTAATTCAGCCCCAACCCTCACGCGGCTTCACCATCGACAAGCCAAACAAAGCGAGACAGACTGAGTCGCCAGCGAGTCTCGCCCAAATTCAACACGTTCAACCCCCACTTTCTGTCGTCCCGGCTCTGCTCTCGCTCTCCTTCTCACTGCCTCGCGAATACCGGCACGCACCCCCCATATTCTTACTCACTTGTCAAAGCTGCTTTCTCCGTTTCGTGCCGGTTAGTGCTCGTGAACTGGTTTAAGTGACTGCCGTCCGTGTCGACCGCCTCGAATTGGCGGCGCTGACATGCCTATCTGAGTCTAAAGGGCACCCAGAGTGCAGAGACAAGTTCAGATTGGCACTCGTAAGATTCGCGCAAGACAGCAGTAGACAGAAGCTGGCTGAACTAGCACTGCAACACTATTAGTACCTACATACTACCTAGTTGACCAGATCCCATTCCCATTCCGATCCCGCGACGATCACTTGTGCCTCCTCTATCATTGACTTTCCACGCTTTTCAGCTTCTTCACCTCTTTACTTTCACACTCCTCGTACATTCCGCCCCGCCTCGCCAACTGTGGCCGGCTGCGTCGTGAGTCGCGCCAGGATAGGATCAGGATCAGGATCAGGATCAGAGTACAGAGCACAGAGCACAGAGCACAGAGACCAGAACACAGGAGAACCCTGGTTCATCCTTCTAACATTTAATTGTTCTGGTTCCTTGACCCCACCCTGACCTGGCCTCGATCCTTCCGACCGCCCACTTGGACAGCGCCTGAGTGCTGTATGAAGGACGAAACAGGGCCCGACTTTGGAAGTTTGAACCTCCCAAGTGCATTGGACTGCTGCACCCGGCCAGATACAGTCAGGAAGCCGCCGTGCTGTGCCGTCTCTGGCGCCTATAGGCCTCTTGTAACTCGAGACGCTGTGTCCGACTCAGGCCTGCGCTGCGCCGGACGTCAGGTCGGGCCTGGTCAGGACGCCGGACGCAAGACGGGATTGACGCCGGACAAGACGCAGGACGCAAGACGCATAAAAAAAGCTGCGCCCAGTTTGCCAACTTCGCGATGGGACGCAAGCCCACTCCACAACCATTGACGCTGGGCGACTCGGTCTCCAACACCAGCTTCAACACGGCTGGCTACGCCGAGGCAACGGGGGCGATGGGTGGCGCCCTGCCAGCGGCCAACTCCCCCGTGAGCGCCGTGAGCGCCGTGAGTCCCGTCAGTGCCTCGAGTGCTGAAACGGCCATGCATAGCGAATCTCCTGCCAATCCCAGAGCGCCCATCTCCCAACACTCACAGCCCTCGCCTCCATCGCAGCCTTCTTACTCGCAACATTCCTCTCCTGCCTTGACGAGCCGTTTTGCCGCAGGGAAGAGGCCGCAGACGGCGCAGACAGCGCAATCGGGGACTGGAGTCCTGCATACGAGCAACTCGTCAAGCACCAACGACTTGCGGCAATCTCATCGCCCACCGCAGTTGCAGCTGCATCAGCCGCAAACCCGTGACGACGGTGCACCAAACTATCCTCCTGTTCCCTCGCCATACTACGACCAGACACCGGGATCAGCTTCTTCTCCAGCGTTCCGTCACGCCTCCACCGAAGGGGGAAGGCGGCCGGCGACAAAGAGCGGCCTTTTCCACTTCACTAAATCCACATCCAAGGGTTCCAACCAACTGCCCTATCCCACTTCGCCGTATCTCGAATCTCGCGAACAGACACTCACAGGTGCATCAGACGGTTCTGGTGTGCCCAAGCCCGGAGGTATGAAGACTCATGGTCAAGAACACGGCACCCCGCACCGGCACCGTGAACAAAGAGCAAAGGGAGGTGGCTGAGGGCATTCTGACACAAACAAACTTGCTGCTCAGTTGTCACGTCGCCCCTTTGCCTCACTGCTTCTTTAGGTCTATGCACCACGACATGTTGAGAATACTAGCTAACAGCTTACTCCTTATACTAGATCTGTCCTATGCGCAAGACTACTTGCAGAAACCCAATCACCCGTTCCCTTCCCGATCCGATTTGTCTTTGTCATCCATTGGAGACTACGACGGGGCATCTGGCCCTTCCACGAATAGCAAGAGAAATAAGTCAAAATCATTTGGCCTGCTAAGCCGCAGCAAATCCAACAGAGACAGAGACCAAGGGTACGCAAAGGAACCTCCCACCCCCATGCCTCCCACGTCGATCCGAAACGACTACCAAGACAATTCGGCGCCTCTCCGAACTGCCCCTGTGATCCAAGATCGGGCTTTTAGAGACATGATGAACTCGAGCGCGAGGAACCGATCGGAGGACCGTGTTGGTGGCCGTGACTCGTCTCGCGACAAGGAGCGGGGCGCCATGCCACCGTCGCTCAAAGAGAATGGATCGGGTTTTCTCAGTGGCTTGCGGAATTCGTCGACCAAGGCCGCCGATATTATTAGCAAAGGACTTTTCGGCAAGAGTTCAAGGAGTGGAAGCACAACGGAGAGAGAACCCTTTGTAGATGACGAACACTACGTGCTGAAGGTAATCAACCTGCCACTGGTAGAGCAAACCCGACGAACTCGCATTTCCAAACGACTCGAGAGTTCAAGAGACAAGACGGAATTCTGGATGCCAGCTTTTCCATGGCGAGCCATCGACTATTTGAACTATAAGGGATGTGATGTGGAAGGCTTATATCGTGTTCCCGGAAGTGGTCCACAAATAAAAAAATGGCAGAGGAAGTTTGACGAACGTATGCCAGCTCAGATTCATACCCCAACCACCAAATTCCGATGACATACGTATGGTACTAATATTGTCGATATATAGAATATGATGTCAATTTGTTCGAGGAGGACAGTTTATACGACATCAACATTATTGGCTCGATGCTAAAGGCGTGGCTTCGAGAACTGCCTGACGAATTGTTTCCGAAAGAGGCGCAAGACCGAATTGCGCGCGAGTGCTCCGGAGCCACTGAAGTGCCACAAATGCTCATCGACGAACTAGCCGATCTGTCTCCTTTTAACTATTATCTGCTTTTTGCTATTACGTGCCACCTAAGTCTACTACTGGCGCACTCGGATAAAAACAAGATGGACTTTAGAAATCTTTGCATTTGCTTCCAGCCTTGCATGAAAATCGATGCGTTCTGCTTCAAGTTTCTGGTGTGTGATTGGAGAAACTGTTGGACAGGTTGCAGGAGCGAAACCAAGTACATTGAGGAAGAATACAGGCTATTCGATCAACCTCCACCTCGAGGCATCTCCGAGCCAAATGGTCCCTCACAAATCGAAGAACATAACGATCAGCAATCATCGCTTGACAGCAGCAAGCCATCCAACTCTGGCATCGATGGAAGGCTCCGCCAACAGTTATCTGACTCCAATGCTAGCATGGGGTCTAAAGCGTCGTCAATTTCTACCAACGTTACTACTAATAGTGAGCGAGAGCCTCCGGAGAGGACAAGAGATATGCGCCCTCTGTCACCTATTAAGCCACTGTCCCCGATCGGCTTCTAGGAATGGGGCGATTGAAGAATTAACATGGTTTTTTTGGGACTAATGGCGGCACCTAACTATCGAGACGGCGATTACCCCATGCAGTATATGCGCGCGTCTTCCATTACTTGGTTGATCTCTCCATCACTTAACGGTGCTTATGACAAAATTCTGTTCTGGTTCGGCTCTTTGGCTTCATCTCATTTGTTACGACTTTGTGTTCATGTCTTGTTCTCATCAATGTCGGCGACATAAACTGTTCTACAGCGCATTCATACCCCTTCAGTCATGCCGAGCCGACCAATGCAAGTTGGTTAATTGGTATACCCCATATCTAATCGGCTAGCGCGAGCGTCAAGAACATGGCGGTTCTTCCCTTCATGCACGGCTTGCGGCTTTTTTTTTTTTTTTTTCTGCTTCAGCATTTGTTGACACTGGATTTCGTGCACCATCCAGCTTGGCGAGCATTGGCAAATTGCGTTGACGAGTTGATAATAAGGACTAGGGTCTGTTATGAGGGCTAAGTTTTAAGTTTTTGATATTTATTCGGGAGGCGGTATGGCCCTGCTTCCTCATGAAGAGGCAGATAGCTAAGAAGAAGAGTACTCCAACTCGTGTATGATTAATAAGGAGGTCATGGGTGGAAGAGTAGTAGAGCGGCGAAGGCTTGATGGAATAGGCGTTACGCCTGACGGATGCGAATGGTTATAGTACAGGCCGCTGTTCTTACACGAATTAAAAGAAAGGTCGAAGAATTTTTTGCGAAAATGTGCTATAATCTTGCCACACTAATCGTGCCTCGCCTAATATATGTAGAGACCTTTTCAAGCATCCTTTTGAAGATGACCCAATATTCTCAGACTCCAGACTCCGGGTAAAAGACCAAAACGCCATGATGACGTATATTCGACCAAACATTTCTCCTTCCAGACCATTGCACTACTGCTTATATTCTCCAATGCCAGTCTAACCATGTACGCGACACCGCCTGTCTAGCCTCCCTTATTTAGAAGTGCCGGCGGCTGCATCCTTCTGGTTCTTTCTCATCTTCCTCTCATTCCGCTTGATCCGCTCCTTTCTCTCCCTCCGCCCATCGCCCCTGATACTCGTTCCTTCCTTTCTCTTTCTTTCGGCCTCCATGTCCACTTCCATGATGGGATGGTCCTCGCCCTTCTTGTTAAGGCCCTGATAACCCCACTTCCTCTTCCACTCGCCAGAAGTTTCATCATATGCCAGGTTTCTTCGTGACTCCCTGGTCTTGGGTTTGATGCCCTTCTTCTCGGCGAAGCGCTCCCATTTCGTCTGTGCCTTGACCGCAGGAACGGGCTTCTCGCGCGGCAGCGCTGTCGTGGGCTGGGGTAGTGAGAGGAGAACACCTTCTTTGGTAGATGTAATGGGACAGGTGGTGAGGAGTTGGTTGACGAGGGACTGGGCGCCGTCACGGGCAATCTCGGCGAGAGATTGCTCGAGAGAGGAGTGGTCGAGGGTGATTGTGTTGGGGTCTTCGGCGAGAAGGTGGCCGAGGTCGAAGGTATATGGAGTGGGTTTGTCGACTGCGACGGGCAGCTTGACCCGCTGGCTGGGGAGGGCCATTGCGATGAAGTTGTAGGTGATTACTTTATTCTCTGCCGTCCAATGTTTTAATACTAAGAGCGATTGTGAGATCTTTATGGTGGCTTGAGCAGGCAATCCTTGGCTGCAATGGTTTGTTGGTAATTAAAGGCAGATGGTGGTGGGTGTGTTGAAAATGGGTCGGCAACTTTTTTCTTCTTATCGACTTTAGGTAGGACCTCTTAATTTTTTTTTTTTTAGGTGTACGGAGTACCTCCTGATAAGGCTGATACGACAGCTGAGAAGCTTGGCTGTGGCCTGCCTGGTACAAACGGGGGCTGGTTTTTCGTTTTTCCGGGGTCTAGTACTTCATGTACCAGCGGCGAAGACGGCCCCTGCGAAGCCACTTAGTCGGCCGAACAAGCCAATAGGCGACCACTGTGTCAACTGTCCAGCCTTGCTGGGAGATTTTCGTCGAAACTGCAGAACGTCTTGTCCCGGAGCTCTACGACCCCGAACAGAGCACATCCCGCGACAACACCAGGCCCAATTGGCCTCCATGTTGCAGTAGCATCGTGCCTACAAACAACCATACAGGATAGCGCCGATAGTCCGCGCTCACCATGGCCTCATCAGCTACCTCCCTACGCACTCTCGTGCGTCCAAGCTCCATCTCCGTCGCGCCTCGCATCCATCCCATCCTCCTCCCACGAGCATCCTTCTCGACGAGTGCCTTTCTTGCCGCTGCTGCGCCACCTCCCACAATCAAATCACGTCGAGACCTCCCGAAGAAGACCAAAAGGACGTTCAAGAAAAAGACCAATGTAGTGGCCGTCAAGAAGCCCCAACCTGGTGAGCGCAAAGCCTTCCGCAAGCGCATCCAGCTCAGCAACAACAGCGCCTTACCCGTCCAGGGCATCGAGGACCTGAACCCGGAACTGTTAACCAAAGCGGAGAACAAGGGCAAGATGGTCGCACTCCCTGATAGGGTGGTTGACCAGTTGAGAGCCTTGGAAGCGTTCAAGACGACACAGACGTGGAACCTGTTCAGACGGCCGCATTTCTTGGTGAGAGATGAGACGGTCGAACTAATGAGTAAAATAGCTGGTTCGGCCGAGAAGAAGGAGGCTCTGAATTGTGTGCTTACGGGGAGTAAGTTGTCAGGGAAGAGCTTGACAATGATGCAAGCCATGGCATATGGGCTGATGAATGAGTGGGTTGTTTTGCATATTCCCGAAGGTATGACAACGACACGTTGGTGTAAAGCACTCCTCTTTAAATCATGAGTCATTTTACTGACGTTTTGTGCCTTTACCAGGCCAGGATCTCACCAACGGAAACACAGAGTACTCCTATATCGAAGGCACCGAGCCCATGCAGTTCGCCCAACCAATTTACTGCCTCAAGCTCCTGCAGAACATTTATAAAGCGAACAAGGCCGTTCTCGAGAAATTGCCCCTGGCGCAGGATTGGTCCCGCCTCACCACGCACCTCAAAAAGGACGCCACCCTGGCCGACCTCGTCCTCAGCGCCAAAGAGAGCGAATACGCCTGGCCAACGCTCAGCGCTCTCTGGACCGAACTCACCCAGCCTGGCCGGCCTCCCGTACTCTTCGCCCTCGACGGCCTCGCACACATCAACAAAATTAGCGATTACCGCGACCCCTCGTTCAACCAGGTTCACGCTCACGAACTCGCCCTTGTTCGCCTCTTTGTCGACGCCCTGTCCGGCAAGACGAAGCTTCCCAACGGGGGTGCCATCATCGCCGCCACATCCGACAACAACACTCATTATCACCCCTCGCAGGAGCTCGTTCTCGCACAGCTGGAAGCCGGTCAGGCCGGTCGTGAGATCCCCAAGCCAGACCCTTATGAGCGCAAGTATGACGAGCGGGTCTACGAGTCCCTAAAGAACAGTCACGTTCTTAGAATCGGCGGCGTTTCCAAGGAAGAGGGGAGAGTGCTGATGGAGTACTGGGGTGCGAGCGGTATGTTGCGCAGCGTCTTGAATTCAAGAACGGTCGCGGAGAAGTGGGCACTCGGAGGGCATGGCATTGTCGGCGAAATGGAGAGGGTGTCGCTCATGACGATGAGGATGTAAAGAGATAAAGAACATACATATGTAGAAACTTGTACTATAATTTGCCATAGAGGAAGGAGTTTCCTTGAATGCATTATCATTATGCAACCCTCAGAGCAGGGTTCAACATGTGCATATATGCTTGCAATACTCCGTACATCATCTGCCAATAATTATTATGAGTCTCCAGAGTCCAAGGTTTAAGTCCACGTCCCAAGTCTAATTATTGCTTGCAATATCATGTATTCTTACTCATAACAGCATACATACCCAGTGTAGACCTTTTGTCTAGATAGATTGCATTGCCCCTTCATCACATCGCCCCCCCCCCTCGCCCCTGGCCCAACTTCCTAATCATAAGCCCAAAGTAACGCCAGAAACGCACGCAAACAGACAACCCAAACTATTCCCACATTTGTCCCCTCTCCAATCCCCTAGTCATCAACGCCGTCCTCTTCGTCATTACCTGCTGTGACGAATATCAATCTGGCGCCATTGCCGGCAGTTTGCCAAACCTATTACAACCGCATTAGTTAGTGTCATTCCCAAATTGTTGCCCAGGTGTCATCAGCACTGAAGGGGAGTGATTGCACTTACATCGAGTGTGGTATATTCCTCCAGAGCATTCAGCCACTGATCCTCAGTGTAGCCCTTTGCAATCACGCGCTCCCTGACCTTGCGCATGCTCAGCTCAACGCCGAGGTTATCGTCGTCAGCTTCCTCGGCGCGGCAGGCGCCGGAATCGGCGAGGGCCTTGACGAGGTTGTATATCCTGCTGCTGGCGTTCAGGCCGCGACGGCCAGAGCTTGTCTCGGCATTCAGACTCTCTTTACTGGCCTCGATGAGACGCAGGGCTTCGTCGACGTCGTCCTGTGTCACTTGGTTGCTGAAGCGGAGACGAGCAAGAGCCTGTGCCAGACGGACAACGCCCAGCAAGGTTCTGGGGGTGGTGTGGGTGAACTGCTTGCCCTTCTTCTCAGCACGCTGCTGCAGCTCTCGGAGGCGGACGTACGTCTTGATCATGTAGTCCGAGACGGATTCGGGGACCACGGGACGGTATGTTCGTGCCTGAGCAACGTATGAGCGCACTTCATGAGGGGTGAAGACGACGTTGTCGGTGCCAATGTCGGGGTGGCGGCTGTTCATATGCACAAAGGCGACGTGCTTAGCCAGCTGCTCATCTGATTCGCGGGATGGGGTGTCGAGAAGAAGGAAGAGGACGTCAAAACGAGACAACAGAGCAGCGGGAAGGTTGATATTCTCCACGGGAGAAATACGAGGGTTGTATCGTCCATAGATAGGATTAGCGGCTGCCAAGATAGAGGTACGGGCGTTGAGCGTTGTGGAAATGCCAGCTTTCGAGATGGAGATGGTCTGTTGCTCCATGACCTCGTGGATGGCTGTTCTGTCTGTGTCGTCCATCTTGTCAAATTCGTCAATGCAGCAGATGCCGTTATCAGCGAGGACAAGTGCACCGCCCTCCAGGACCATTTCATCGGTTACAGGGTCGCGCATAACGGCAGCCGTCAAACCGACACCACTGCTTCCGCGGCCAGAGGTATAAACGCCCCGAGGAGCTACCTTGGAAATGTACTTGAGCAGCTGGGACTTGGCCACACCAGGATCACCCATCAAGCAAATGTTTATATCACCACGGATCTTCATACCGTCACCCACTTCTTTGTTGACACCACCAATGAGCAGCAAGAGCAGTGCCTTCTTGACATCCAAATGACCGTAGATTTCAGGAGCAATAGACTTTGCAAGCAATTCATAGACCTGGCCAGTCTGTCGATACTTGTCAATGCGTCGGACCAATCGCGGATCCACAATCATCTCGCTGTAGGCTTTCTTGTGCTGGTGTATGTGATGAGCCTCCAGATAAGTATCAGTAAGAAGGCCGGCTCTCATAGCCTTGAAGCCAGTATAGGGCGTAGGCAAGAAGATGCCGGAAATATCTACGACATCACCCGGGTTGATCTTTCGCACAAGACTACCATAGCACAGTACAGTCAACGAGCGAGGAATCTGACCAATGGGAACTTGCTCTGCCATCTCCTGAACCTTGACCTCTTGAAATGGTAAAAACTTGGACGCTCTAGTTGAGGGATTCAGCTGACCCTTGGACTGGTTTCGGTCGCAATCGCTGGAAGGGCACACAGTCAAAGGACCGTACTGTCTGTCGGAAACTGGCTGGAAAATTTCGCAACCGCAACGGTCGCAAGTGTAAGCACTGACTTGCACAATCGGCTTCACGTCTGAAACGCGGGTCGCGATCGCTCTGACAGTGATGAGGCTGCCCAAGTGTTCGCCTCGAACCTGGCGCACAGCCAATGCCTTGGCTGGATTATCTGTGGTGCCGGATCTGGGCTTGAAAACCAAAGTGTAGCGTCGGATAAGTTCAGCGGGAAACTTGTCTTCCTCGACAGTAGGATCTCGCTCTGCAGCCTCTTGCAATTCGCGGTTGCGAGCCTGTCGACGAGCCATGAGGACATCGAGAACGTCGTCTTTGAAACTAGACTTGCACATTAGCGCGACCGCAGACATGCGGTGTTTTTGGATTCAAAAGCAAGGTTGCCCTACCTGACATCCGTGCTAGGTTGTGGCATAACATTGTCCACGGCTTTTGACACAATCTCGACATAGTGCTTCGTATTTAGTTCCACAGAATCAGCCAGCATTAGCTGCTCTTCGTCGTTCTGGCCTTCCCACTGCAGCATAGTCAGAATCAGGGCATCACACCACAATCTTGCAAATGGACTTCTTCGTATACTTACAGCCGCTAAGTCGTCCAGATCGATTGTTATTTCGTCAATGGACCGATCGGCGAGCTTCTGCAACAAGTCTTTATATTTGTGTTGGGAGGTCTTTTGGCGCTCCTTCCCGTTGCGTCGGCGACTGCTTGACTCCTCGTCCTCGTCCATGAAATCATATTCGTCGCTAAGATCATCCTCATCGATTGTGATGTCTCCCATAGCAGTGGTTATGGTGTGTTCGGGAGACGTCTTGAAGTCTTTGAGAAACTCCTCGAAGCCATCTGCGGAGTCATTAGCGCCAAATGCCTGGTGAATACCTGTACATATACATATATATATTTATCTTTGTGTATAGATATTGTTACGGCGGGGAAGCCAAGATATAACCAACTTTGCTGGGCCTCGTAATTGACGGGGGCTTTGAATTCACGGAGCGCCATGTTTGATAGCTGCTATTGCCGAGTATGGCGGATGTAGAAAGCGCAAATGCAGCGGCGGCAGCTGGCGAAGTTGGAAAGGAAAACCGGTCTGCCTGGTTCTGTACTCCGTAAGATACAGACATACGCAAATTGGGTGGGCTGGGGGGCTGGTGCAGGGATGCAGCGCAGGACGAGGGCGGCGGCTAGCGGATTGGCAACCATCGCGAGTGGATGGATCCCCGACGCGACTTTTCGTGTCAAGTCTAAGAGTCGCGTTAGCACCGCCACAGAATCAATTAAACGTACAGCTCAAGCCACATGAAGCTACGGGCGAGGTTTCGACATTGCTTCCAGTTAGACAGTCCATTGGCCCACTAAAATTAACTAAAGGACAGGACGAATTCGGTGACTGGCAAACTGGCAACTGACAGGGGACGGCGTGAGAACCCCACTAACTACTGACAACACCCGGTGCAGTGAGGGGGCAAGAGCCAGACGAGAGACAGTGGCCGTGGCAGGGGCGGACACGGATAGACAGCGCTCACAAACGACGGCACCGCTGAACCAGCCACTAAACGCTCCGTCACTAACTACCACTGATTCGGCACGTGGATTTTACCTCGGTCTGGGGACGACCTCGAGCTCCCATGCTTTGATGCTTTCATGATTCCATTGCGCATACACCTCTGAGCACCAAGCTGCAACAAGCTTTCCATACTCTGCATCTGTTGCTGAGCCATGGTGCCGAGTTGCTCAGAATGGCTCCCAGAAAGAATGCGCAGTCCGCCTCGGCCGAACTCGCCCTCGTGCACTTGAAGAACTGCCTAGTCAGTCTTCCGTCTTCGCTAGTGACCTTGCTCCTCAATTTGAATACGGTATGCTCTACTGGTGAAAAGTCCCGCCGTTTTGCGCATGCTAATCTGAATATTCCGTTCAACAGCCTGTTCAGAATGTCATTGTCGAGCTTGCATACAAGCATGTCAATCCCGGAGGTCCCTCATCACCTCCGCAATCGGTCTTCGTAGGATGGACCGGCATGCCCAGCAAGCGACGGACTGCGCCCCTCGTGAGCCGGGATGGTATTAGTGGTAGCCGGGGACCTCGAGATCAGGAAATTCAGGTTGTGGAAATAGATGCGACCTTGGCAAACACGCTAGACCTCTCAGAAGGCCAAAAAGTCACGGCAACAGTGCATATTGATCCTCCAGTCGCCCATACCATCAACATCGAGCCATTGACCCCCGAAGACTGGGAGATCATTGAGCTGCATGCCACTTTTCTCGAACTCAACCTTCAGTCGCAGATCCGAGCGCTTCCTAATCCGGGTTATAACAACAGCGCTGCAGCTGTTGCGCCGCATCCACTCACCTTGCACCTGTCGCCTACATCAACTGCTAGTATCAGAGTCGTCTCGTTGGATCCCGCCCCGCCGGCCGATGTGGCATTCGTCAAGCTGTCGCCCAATGCTGAAGTCATTGTGGCCCCGAAAACCAGAGCCAAGAGCTCACAGAATAGCGGCGATCACCGCAGCGTTACGAGCACCTCGAAATCTAGGCGCAGCGGGGGAAGTACGGTGCGGAGGAAGAGTGCGAGAGAAGAGTCAAAGCCTGCCATGTTTCTTCGAGCCGTCGAGCGATCTGCCTGTCAAGAGTGGTTTGATGACGGGCCACTGACTCCAGACATTAGCATATGGGTGGACCGCGAACGCCTGCTCTCGAACACCTTCAGAGGGGTCAAGTACGCCCTTGTCGATATCATAAAGCCAGCAGGGCTGCAGAAACCACAGGTCGAAGATGGCACCGCCCCCCCAGCCACAATAGCCTCATCAAAGGTTATCGCGCGATTGAAACCTTGGGATGACCCTCCGGATGGGCAAACTGCTTCTCTGTCCTCGCCGTTATGCGCAGTATTGGGTTGTCCAGGCATTGTGGGAGGTGTAGTCAAGGTTCAGGCAGCGCCGCCACCGCTCCCCAAGAGCGCCGTGCAGAGTGTAAAGGTTTTCCCCTTCGCGGCCGGGTCGAAGCCGAGTGAGGGTCTCAAATTCGGCAGCGACTCAAAAGCCGAGAAAGAAGAGTCTGCTAAGCGATTTCGGCACATGTATTCCGGCGGGAAAAACACAGAGGGCCTTTTGCAAGGGCCAATCACGGACGGCATGGTTGTTGGAGTCTACAGTGAGCTGGAGGCTCCTCAGGGGTGGGAAGGTGGCTTTGTAAAGTTTGAATACAGCGCAGAATATGCCGGTCAGGACCAGGGCAGAGATGCAATCTCCTGGGCGGCTGGTTTGGACGACAAGACTCAGATTGAGTTCCAGCAGCCCCAGGCCCGACCGCCATGGATCACTGATTCGGACATCTTCGAGCTGCTGCCTAGGAACGACTCGCTCTTGGTCGGCATCGATTCGCTGCTTGAGAACTTACAAACACAGCTGGCGCATCTCTCATCGGTTCTGCTCACCGGTGGCATGGGCTCTGGCAAGACGTCTGTGGCCAGGTACATGGCGGAGAAACTTCGCCGAGAGACTTTATTCTACAGCTTGTATTTTTCCTGCCGGAAGCTGGTTAACGATGAGACGAGAATATCAGCCATCAAGGAGACTCTGACGCGCATATTTATGTCAGCAAGCTGGGGAGCAAGACTCGGTGGCAAATCCGTTGTGGTTCTGGACGATCTTGACAAGTTGTGCCCAGTGGAAACAGAGCTCCAGGTTGGCAACGACAACGGCCGAAGCAGACAAATCAGCGAAACAGTCCGCTCTATTGTCAGGCAGTTTTGCACTCGAGATAGCGGTATTGTCCTGCTGGCCACTGCGGAAGGAAAAGAATCTCTTAATAATGTCGTCGTCAGCGGTCATGTGGTCCGCGAAATCATTGAGCTCAAGGCGCCCGATAAGGAGGCTCGACGGAGGGTAATGGAGTCGATCGCTCGTCAGGATTCTATTCCTGACAAGAATCCGGACGATCTGGATAGCAACTTGAGCCGCCCTCCTACCTCTGATGGCGGCGCGATTGCCGACGATAGTGAGGCATGGCTGCATGGTGCGGACTCAGAGAACCCCAAGCCCAAGTCCACGGGTTTCATAATCGACTCCGATCTCGATTTCCTCGACGTGGCCGGCTTAACAGACGGCTACATGCCTGGTGATCTGAGCGTTCTAGTATCAAGAGCCCGAAACGAGGCCATCATAAGGTCCATCGCCGACTCCCCAAACGATGCCTCCGACGAGGCCGTTCGTCTTAGCCGCGTGGACTTTGACAAAGCTCTCAAAGGGTTCACTCCTGCATCACTGCGGAACGTACCGCTACAGAGCTCAACCACAACGTTCAAGTCCATCGGAGGCTTGCAAGAGACGCGTCGGGTCTTGCTAGAGACTCTAGAGTACCCCACGAAATACGCCCCCATCTTTGCGCAGTGTCCCCTCCGACTCCGGTCAGGTCTCCTGCTATACGGCTATCCCGGCTGTGGCAAGACTCTCCTGGCCAGTGCCGTCGCAGGTGAATGCGGCCTCAACTTTATCAGCGTGAAGGGTCCTGAAATCCTGAACAAGTACATTGGTGCTTCGGAAAAGAGCGTGCGAGATTTATTTGACAGGGCGCAGGCGGCGAAACCCTGTGTTCTGTTCTTCGACGAGTTCGATTCTATCGCTCCGAAAAGAGGGCACGACTCTACCGGTGTAACTGACCGTGTTGTCAACCAATTGTTGACGCAGATGGACGGTGCAGAGGGTTTATCCGGCGTGTACGTTCTTGCCGCCACTTCTCGTCCCGATCTCATCGATCCTGCTCTTCTTCGGCCCGGTCGTCTAGACAAGTCTTTACTCTGTGGGCTCCCCTCCCTAGAAGATCGTCTCGACATTATCAAAGCCCTCTTCCAGAAAGTCAGACTGTCAAGCGAACTCACCGACTCAGATGACGGCTTGACCGAAATTGCCCGTCGTACCGAAGGCTTCTCCGGCGCCGATCTGCAAGCTCTCGTGTCCAACGCTCAGCTCGAGGCCATCCACGATGTCCTTGACGTCAATGCTCCCCTCACAACCAACTCACGCCACGGGGCAAACAAGAATGCCGCCGCCGGTGCTGCTGGTGTTCCAAACTCAACACCGAGCTTTGTGCAATTCCGCTACGGCACCGACCCAGCCCTAAGCAAAGACAATATCCCGCAGAGCAAGTCTGCCGCCTTGATCGAAAACGCAGCCATCATGTCCAAATTGGAGCAGATCAAACTGACGCGCCAGAAGACCAAGCAGGCCAAAAAGGGATACGGCTCGTTAGAGTCCGAGAACAACCACATCAACAAGGACACTGCTTCGGTGGCGGAACAAAGAGAAGTGGTCATCGAATGGGACCATTTAGTCAAGGCGTTAGAAAACACACGCGCCAGCATCAGCAATGAGGAGAAGGCTCGCCTTCAGAGAATTTATCATGAGTTTGTAGTTGGCAGGAGTGGTCAAATGAAAGACGGTCAGGGGAGCATGGAAATTGGCGGACGGAGCAGTCTGATGTAAATAAGTAATATCACGTCAAGGAAACCTGGATATAAAATTTTGTACGATAGCATCCACCTTGGGATACAGGTTTTTTCTCTGTTTTACCCAAAAAAAAAAAATTTCAGATATATTGATGGCTCTGCATTATCAACAATTGCATCTACATCTAGCCAATTTCTTTCCTTCCTTTCCCGCACTTCATTCAACCCGTCATTATTACGTGTCGTCTGATCGGACAGCATAACCATCCTACGACACAAACCCATCCTCACCAATCACCTCCCTCGCCGCTCTCAACACCTCCGCATGAAGCCCTTCCTCCCTCGCAAACACCAAGCCCCTGCTCCTACATAAATACCGCCCAGCACTAAAATCCACCTCTTTACCGTCCAAATCCGTAATCCTGCCCCCAATCTCCCTGTAAATCAGCTGCGCCCCCGCATGGTCCCAAATACACGACCAGCTGTTCGGACCCGACGGGATCCTCACCAGAAAGTCGCCTCCTCCTATAATCAGACTCGCGTACCGGATGTGCGAGGACCACACGTCCGTCCCCGGGAAAACAGCGCCCAGCTTCTCGCACACCGTCTTCATCACCTCCCTGTGCGATGGTCTGTTCTTGTCGCAGTCCACAATGTGGAGGCTCTCTCTCCGCGGAGGCTGCAGTTTTGGGAGACGCTCCGTACGGTACGGACCCGTCCACGAAGGCAACCACGTCACATATGCCCCCTGGTTCTTCACCCCGGACAACATCACACCCAGGCCCTCTTCATCAACGCTGTCCTCGACTATCCTCCCACCCCGAAGCTTCACATTAGGATAGACAATCGCGCCCAGGACTTCTCTCCCATCCTCCATCAACGCTAACGAAACCGCATACTGCTCGCCCGTCAAGAACGTAGCCGTCCCATCGACCGGATCCATGGCCCAAAACCGACCTTGGCCTCCTCCGGTGCCCCTTCCCCCCCTGTCAATGAAATCCAGCATCTCGTCTATACTTGAGCTGGTGTTCTCCTCATCGCGAGCAGCCGAGTACAGCTCGTAGACTCTATTCCTGAGGGCCTCGTCTCCCCGCAGGACAGCCGAGTCCTCTTCTCCTACGAAGTCATCCTGCGGAAACTCGGCATGCAGGATACTAATGAGAAGTGCTTGCGCTGCAAAGTCGGCCACAGTGACGGGCGAAGAATCTGCCTTGGACAGCTCTTTCACGGATGAGAGGACCTTTTTGGTAAGTCTGGCAGCTCGAAGAACGGAGGCTTGGGCAATGGCGAGCTCCTTTCCCCACTGATTTGAAGACATTTTAATTGATGAGCTCGGAAATTCGTTGAGTGAAATGGCGATGTTCTTGATCAATTCAGAATGTTGCCGATGTGAATGTTGGAAGACAGTCATGGATGAGAGAGAGTTTGTGGGGCAATTCGTGGCATGGCGGATTGGCTACAGACTAACTAACTTGGTACGGAGTATGGAACAACGGGTGTTGATGAAGTAAAAATTCCACGACTGCTCCATACGGGAGGTACGGAACGTATTTATGTAACTGTTGATTCTCATTTTAGTGAGACTAGTTGAGTTCCAAAAGCTTTATTTATACCGCAATATCTTGCGCACTTTCAAAGACCGTATGTTGGTTGACTGACTGGCTACCTAGGAATCTCTGATTTATGCTAGGTTGCCCATTGTCTGATACGTGACCTCAGAGTCTTTCTATCGCGATGACTATTGTATATCCCTGTTTTTTCCTAGGTATATTCACGCAGAATCCACGCTCTTTGTCTGACAGGACACTTGGACTCTTCGTCAGCACACCGCTTCGAAAAAACAGACGGATTACTCGACAAACAAAGGCCCTTCCCCGTCAAACACAAACAACACTTGTCAACAAACCATTGGCCCTTGCGAAATCCTCCGCGTAACTTGTTCACCATGCAAATCCGGGTATGTTATCTTCTTCGAGTCTTTTCCACGCCGTAACCTTCAATGCTTCCCATTGTACCAGTACCGTAACGCCGTTTAATGCAGAAATAATGCCATATGTGTGAAATTGACAATCAATCAACCAGTCAATGACAACCCCCACAAAGCACTCCACATACACCTTCAAACATTTCCACATCCTACACAATCGCATTCATATTTCCCCTAGGCACCATTGGTACGCGTAGAGCTTTGCCCCGATTCCTTGTTTCGGGCATGAAGTGTTCGGTACATATTGCTCAGTCTTTTACCCGTGACGCTCTTGCTAGTATCGTCGACTGGCCATAGAGCAGCCAAGAAGTCCCTATTAGTAATGTTAGTCAGTCTTCATCTGCATTAATGATTGGAGAAATGCATGACTACGTACCAGAAGTTATTTTTAAGGCCCTCATCAGCCGCGGTAACCGTAAGCTTTTCGTCCAGGAAAGTGCCGATAGCAACCAACTCCGTTCCGAAAATTGCCGCACGCTCTTTGCTCGACTTGACATTATCTTTGGTTGTTGACAGGATTCGTTCAAAGTTTTCACGGACCGGCTTGAGCAAATACCAAATCATTGCTTCATTATCCCTGTCTCGTTGGTCCTTGTTATCACCAATGCGACGAAGCTCATCAAGGCGGCGGAGGGCCTTGGCTCTGCGTTCATCTTGAGGGCGAGAATCTCGGCCATGATCCCGCTCACGATCTCGGTCATGGCCATGATCACGGCCGTAGTCGCGATCACGATCACGGTTGCGATCTCGGTCTCGGTCTCGGTCTCGGTCCCGGTCGCGTTCACCACCTCTATCTCGCTCACGATCCCTATCTCGCTCTCGCTCACGATATCTATCCTCATCACGCCGACGATCGTCACGCCGGTCATCACGCCGGTCATCACGCCGACGTTCGTCGTCAAATCGATGTCGATGTCTGTCATGTCGCCTATCATCGTCATCTCTAGGGCGACGGTGCTCCATTCTATCTCGATCACGATCCCGATCACGATCCCGATCCCGATCCCGATCCCGATCGCGCTCTCGTTCTCGTTCTCGGTCCATACCATGTTTATTTAAACGGCGACTGTCTTCCATTCGACGGTGCTTCGGGCTGCGGTCATCTTCATACGAGCCATGCTTTCGCTTGAAATCAGGTTTGGATGAGCCTCGCTCGTCGGCAGTATTGCGGACTCGTAGGTCATCTCGATCCTTTTCACGATGCTTCTTGACAGCATGAGGAGCTGGTGACGCCGTTCCACTCCCACGATGTCCATTGGTCGCGCTGTGCTTCTTGTTGTTTCGGTGGTGATTGTCCACAATTCGCTGTGCTGTCCGGTCAGTGGAGTATTTGGACTGTAGCACTGATAGCAGGTACTCAGAGCGACGGACAAGGTGCACCGCGCCGGGAGCCTTGAGTTTATCGTTGGCTTTGCTTCGTTCTTCCTTTTTGCCAACCCTATGTTCTTCCAAGAAGAGCTTGTCTTGCATGTCAAGATCCGCATCGTCCCGAATTTGTACCCACGCACCAAAGCCATGCTTGTCAATGCCAACTAGGAGCATTGCATCTTCCTTTGCTCCCCAGGGACACGTGTAGTTTGCTGCCTTGGTAGCATCTGGGAGACGAAATGTTTTCCAATCAGATTGGCCTTGAATAGCATTGCGGAGAAGCTGCAGTTGCTTCGGTCGTTCAATCGCTGTTTCAGCATTCACCTTCTTGAGCTCGCCAAAGTCAATGAGTACGGCTTTTCGATCCTTTTTTGTAAGGCTTTTACCCGCTTTCTTCTCTTCCTCTGCAACTTTTAGGCTATTCTCGTCCACGGCCGCTTGTGCGGCTTTAATAAAGTCATCCAGCACAGACTTTACGAACTCATGATCTCTCTCGACAAGCTTTGCTTCCTGAATAATATCGTCTTTGCGATCATCCATGGACCCAAATCGGAAGTAGGCCTTGATGAGATTGCGTTGCTCTTTGTCGTTCAACGGTCGCTTGGGATCAGCAAGAAGGGCTCTGTGTTCCTCTTCCTCTTGCTGTTGCTCTCGTTGTCGCTTCTTCAAACGATCGGCACGATCATTTTCTTTGTTGCGACTCCTGATTGTAGCGCGACGAGGCGCATTCTCAGCCGCCAACTTGGCAACATATTCCTCATTATGTCGTTTCTCTTCATCCGCCTTAATCTCAGCCAACTTCTCAGCCGGAATGATCTGGTCCCAATCAAGGTTGATATCGTCGACTTTGACGTCAGTGATCTGCATGAAATTGTCCCAGTCGATGCCACCACTGCTGAGGTTCATCTTGTCATCAACCTTTGTTTTGGTAATTTCAGCATTCTCGAGGATCGAGTCAATATCGAGCTGTTCAAGTCGTTCTTGGTTGCCGCTTTGCTCGAACATCTTGGAGGATCTCATCTTCAGCACCATTTGGATGTCTTCAGATGACGACGGACCGTCCGTTTTTAGACCTTTCTGGTTCAGCTTTTCTTTGAATGCCGCCTTGCCATCATCCGTGACGCCTGCCTGGATTGTCAAATACTCCAGTAAGAGCTTATTTCTCGCTCGTTCCAACACTTCTTCCTCGACTGTCTCCTTGGAAACTAGACGATAAATGTTGACTGGTCGCTTTTGCCCAATACGATGAGCTCGAGCCATCGCCTGCAGATCAGCCTGGGGGTTCCAGTCAGAGTCGAAAATAATGACGGTATCGGCGGTCATGAGGTTAATGCCCAGACCGCCTGCTCGGGTAGAGAGCAAGAAACAAAAGTCATCGCTGTCGTCAGCATTGAAATGGTTAATGGCCATGCGACGAGGACCAGCAGCAATGGTGCCATCAAGGCGCTGGAATTTGTAACCACGTAAAGACAGATAGTCTCCAAGAATATCGAGCATCTTCACCATCTGGCTGAAAATTAGAACTCGATGTCCATCCTGTTTCAACTTTGAAAGGAGCTGGTCCAACAGCATCATTTTGCCGCTACTCGTAATCAATCCTTTGATCTGGTCTTCGCGTCGGACACTACCGGCCAATACGCGTTCCTCAGCTCCAGGAAACATGTATGGGTGGTTGCTGATTTTCTTCAACTCCATCATGATGTTCAAGAGAGAGTTCTTGTGGCCTCCCGTGGCGTCGCACAAAGCTGAATAGTTCCTTGTCAAGATGTTTTTGTAGTAATCCAACTGAACATCAGACAACTCAACTCGAATTATTTTCTCAGTTTTCGGTGGTAAGTCGGACTCGACTGTTTCTTTGGTTCGCCTCAAGATATATGGTGCAATAGATTTATGCAGAGCCTCTAGCTTCTCTTGGGCATCGACTGAAGACAATGAATCTAAATCTTCGTCAATGACTACTTTGCCGGGATTCAAGAAATCCAGGAGAGCGGACAACTCTGCCAGATTATTTTGAATAGGTGTGCCAGTGATGAGAACTTTGCAGGGAACGCCAAATGCAACTAGCCTTGCGTAGAGCTGCGACTCTCGGTTTTTTAGGCGATGAGCTTCGTCAACAGCAAGAGTCTGCCATTTGATAGTCTGTAAGAATTGCCAGTCTTGTAGGATAAACTCATAAGACGTAACAAGAACGTTGAATTTTGGCTTCTTAGGGTTACCATCGACAAGTAACTCGTTTTCTCGAATAATATTGCGAGCATCTTCTGGCCCAAGATAGACAACATAGTTGATATCGGGAGACCAGTGATTGAATGTATCGCACCAGGCCGGGATAACACTGAGAGGCGCAACAACAAGCGACGGACCCTCTTGTCGGCGTGCGTTTCGAAGCCAACTCAGAAAAGAAACAGTCTGGACTGTCTTGCCCAGCCCCATCTCGTCAGCCAGGATGACGTTGTTCCCACGCGTCCAGTTCAGACACAAAAAGTTAAGACCTTTCAACTGAAAGGAGCGGAGTTCGCCATTTTGAATATAGTCTGGCTGGTCGTCTAATTTGACCATCCTGCTTCGGGTATCGAGGTTTGTCTCTTTCTTGTCTGACTGCCAAGACCGAGACGATCGGTCTAGATACTGGTCGATTTTGTCTTGGAAGTTGGAGCTAATGTCTGATGCCAGCTCCCAGGTACACTCTTCATAACTGAGCCCTTTCCATTTCACATAGTATTCAGTGTCCTCGTCGCCATCACGAACGTTGACCACTCTCTCAACTTGAGTGAAGTCTGCAAAGGCATCCTCGTCACGTTCTCTGTCCAGGAAAAACTGTTCTTTGGCTTCAGGTGGGATGTCGTCGCCAAACCGGATGTCAAGCTCTTGCTCAACCACTTTTCTGTAGTAATTTTCAACCTTCCGAAAGCCACGCATATTGCGCAAGGAATCGATAGTCTCCCAACTGTCATGCAGATGTGACTTTCCCTGCCACTTAATAAAGTATTCAAAGTCATGGCGGCTTGAATCGTATTGGAGCTCCAAGTCATCTTTTAGGTGATGTCGCACTACTTTCTCGACATATGGTGAATCGTCAACATAGTCAGCAACATAGTACCCTGAAGCCATGTCTGCTTCGTCTTCGTCGTCATCAACATCACTTTCTTCATACATGCCCTGATGGACTTGTTGCGCCGCTCGCCGGCTAGACCATCTCTTTTCGGCAAGAGCGAGTGCCGGCTGCGACTCCCTCTGCAATCTTGCCTTCTTTAGCTGACTCTTTGCTCGTGCTCCGCCGTACGTGTCGGAGTCTGAATCGGAATCGTTCGTAGAGGGCTGCAGAATCGGTGTGCCTCGCTTAGATGCTGAAGGAGAACTTATTAGTAGGGATTTATTGGGATACTACAATGAACTACTTACAAGGCTGGGATGTGTTGACGCGCCGTCGCTTTGCTTGGCGGCGATTGGTAGGTTCATCAGAGTCCGAGTCGGATTCATCAGAGTCAATCTAGAGTTGTATTAGCCGAATGCGACGGGACCAGATCAATCCCTTTCAACCAGGAATTAGAGGCGTACCATCTTCCTAGTTTCTCTAGCGCGAGTCTATATTTTTTGTTAGCAAAAGATATAATGCCTCATAGTAGTGTTGATCCACGGCGTACACTTCTTCGAAGACCGTAAAGCTCCGGGTTGGCTTTAATGAAGTCATCCTCAGATACGGCTGCTTTCCGTTTCGATGGCCGACTTGAATCTGGTGAGGATTCTCTGTCTTGGTCGCCATCATCGCCGCGGTGAGAAACTACGCTCTCTTGCATATCAAAATCGGCATCCTCGGAGGCATTGCCGTTACTTGATTCATCACTATCTGAATATCCTCGATCCGCGCTCCCGTGGTTTGGTGCCTCGTGGTGGAGGATTTCGGAGTCCGAGGGTGATGAGTGAGCCATTGGGCTGTCGCGAACATCAGGAAGATCGGTATCGCTCCGGATAGTCTCGTCGACGCCTGTCGAAGTCATGGCATCATCCGGCGACAAGTGGCCATTGACAGGACCCGCCACCACCGGGGAGCTCATGATAGCAGCTTTCGCTCGTATCACTTGCTACAAAGAGAGCAATATTAGCAGCGTTTCCTGGTGTCTTGTCTGCAGTAGGCAAGCATCGCGCTGGTTCCGAGAGTCTTGCGACACCAAAACGCGCGTGTAAAAGTTGGAAATGACTGAAATTGATGGAACAATGGATATAATCGCATGCACACATGGTTGGGTGATGGCAGAGTTGAAGGGTATGGATGAAGTCATTGCAAAGCCAAGACACCACTGGCAACAGCATAGAGGCTGCAGTTGCATCCAAAACCATCATTTTACATCGTTTCCATCACTTCAAAGAGCTGGACATGGTATATTCGACATCAGAGAGCAACGACAGCCATGTAGCGAGGTCCGAGAGGAGGGCGATGCGGCAAGAAGCGGCAGGGGAGCGAGACCGCAGACGAGCGACTTAAGGGCAAGGCAGGCACGGAGAACTTACAACTCATTCATGAATGTCATTCAAGTAACCGACGTATCAAAAGAAAGCTGTAAGAGTATTAACAAGTCCGCGTCGTGCCAAACAGCAGAGGGTAGACAGCGGGTTGCTGCGTTGGAAGGGGACGGATGGTGTGGAATAGTAGTGGTGGTAGTGAGCGGTGGTAACAGGCAGTTACAAAAAAAGCACCAGTGGAGAGACGTCGGAGGCAGGAAAGAATTGGAGAGGCCCGGGCCCTGCTGGTCGAGGCTCGTTTGCACCTCAGCCAAACTCTATTGGGCCGTGAATGACGGGCAGGTACTTCGGTACTTAATCACGTGACATTGTGTGGCTAGATGACGGTGCCCTGCAGCTAACTAATGTATGTCTGGAGTACCAGTGAACTCCAATACAACTGCAACTAGTTAGTGTCTGCCTGGAAAGTCTATTTTGCGCTGTCAATCTTCCGTGAGTCACTGAATATGGATTTTGAGCCACGGCACATCGAGCCACCCAGCCGCACGCCACATGGCTGCATATATTCGTAACACAAATAACTAATTGACACCCTTTCCGTTCTGACACCCTGCATAACTAAATGCTTATCACATACTCGTTCCAAACAGCATCTACATGTCCACATGATCGGGACACAATTTTGTACAAGGCATTCCGATCGAGATATAGCTTTGAGGGGTCTGGTGCTGCAGTGCCAACGTGTGTCGCTTATTATCTACTTTACCGACGAATGCTAACACATTGGTAGTCACCACGATAGTATTGAGCGCATGACGTTCCAAGATGCATCGTATCATAGTCAGTGCCAACCATCAACTATGGAAAAGAATGACTTATACTCCGTACCTCTGCAGCGATACATCCTGCGTGATTAGCCGACTTGAATAATATGACCCTCTATTTATTAAGTTTAAGCTCATTATTGAGCGTAGCCGCACGTTATGAGCCAAAAAAAAAAAAAAAAAAAAGACTCCCCAAGTTTAGGAAGCGCCCGCCCTGAAACCAAGTGTTAAATAAGAAATGGCACTGGAGGCGAACATTATCAGTTATGGGCCGCAACAACATGGCCATTTGTCGTTCTAATTTAGTATACGGAGTAGTTAGTGTGCGTACACATATATGATATTATTTACTGCTTAGTACAGGAGGATGCGTCCATCCACGACATTAACAGTTACATCAAGGCGCAACTGGAAGTAGAGAATGTGGGATGAAGACAACGTATTTCTTTCACCCATAGATCAGCTGCGCATAGTACTTCCCAGCGACGAACCGTCATCCGTTGATGCGAAACCAAATCTTCGAAAGCCCACTATTCGCCCCCCGCCGTGCCTGGCTGATGCCCTGCCCCGCCAAATGGACGATTCACAGGACGGGAAAAATTGATGACCACACACCCAAACCTCCTCTGCGCCGCACTATAGTCATATACTCCATTTTATCTCCGTCTTCCTTTCTCCTTTGCTTCTTACAAACTCATACTTGCCCAAGAGCACCGCGTGCCTGGCTTCTTTGCACGCGCAAGGCATTCCTTTGAGTCTTGTCTTTCTCGATATTTTGTTACTTCGCTGCCCCTCCTAAAAGTTTTTTCGGCTACCCTGGACTTCCTCTGTCGAACCGCTATTTCACACCGCCATCATGTCTGACAAGCTTACTCGGTATGTGAACACAATTTTTGCGCGGCTTAGCATGAAATATCCGGGCAACTAACCTGTGGTTTCTACAGTATCGCCATTGTCAACAGCGACAAAGTTAGCTCAGCCCGGTCGAGTTCTGCTATCTCCTCCCCTTCGGATACCCCGCCATACTGACAGGTTGCCCTTCCTCTGCAGTGTCGTCCTCGTAAATGCCGTCAGGAGTGCAAAAAGTCTTGCCCTGTTGTTCGCAGTGGTAAACTTTGTATTGAAGTCACTCCTGAGTCACGTCTCGCTTTCATCTCCGAGGGTCTCTGTATCGGTTGTGGTATCTGCCCCAAAAAGTGCCCGTTCGACGCCATCACGATCATCAACCTGCCCACCAACCTCGAGAACCAGGTCACCCATCGCTATGGCCCAAACAGCTTCAAGCTCCACCGTCTGCCCATGCCACGGCCTGGTCAGGTCCTTGGTCTCGTTGGAACCAATGGTATTGGCAAGAGTACCGCCTTGAAGATTCTTAGCGGCAAGCTGAAGCCTAATTTGGGTCGCCACGACAATCCTCCCGACTGGGAGGATGTCATCAAGCACTTCCGTGGATCTGAGCTGCAGAGTGAGTGTCTATCATAGGCAAACACGCTCTTCGTAACATAAACGCTAATACTTGATAGATTACTTCACCAAGCTTCTAGAGGACGACCTCAAAGCCGTCGTCAAGCCACAATATGTCGATCAGATTCCCAAAGCTGTTCGTGGTCCTGAGAAGAGTGTCAAGGCTCTCATTTCGAGCCGTGCGTCTCTCGGCAATGAGGAGCAAGTCGCAGATGTTCTCGAGCTTAACCATATTATGGACCGTGATATCACTCTCCTGTCTGGTGGTGAGCTTCAGCGATTCGCCATTGGTACCGTCTGTGTCCAGAAGGCCGATGTGTACATGTTTGACGAGCCCTCGTCTTATCTCGATGTCAAGCAGCGTTTGAGTGCTGCGCGGATGATTCGATCCCTTCTTCGTGATGATGACTACGTCATCGTTGTTGAGCACGATTTGTCCGTCCTGGATTACCTCTCCGACTATGTCTGTGTTCTTTATGGAAAGCCTGCCGTCTACGGTGTCGTTACCCTGCCTTACTCTGTCCGAGAAGGTATCAACATCTTCCTGGATGGTCATATTCCAACAGAGAATCTGCGTTTCCGTGAAGAGTCTCTTACTTTCCGTATTGCTGAGACTACGGACGAATTTGCCATTGACAAGTCACGCGCATTCCAATACCCCAAGATGGAGAAGCAGCTGGGCAACTTCAGACTTCGAATTGACGCTGGCGAGTTTACCGACTCTGAGATTATCGTTATGATGGGAGAAAACGGTACGGGCAAGACCACTTTCTGCCGTCTCTTGGCTGGCGCTCTCAAACCGGACAGCAAGACTTCCGTTCCCGACATGCGTATCAGCATGAAGCCCCAGACAATTACCCCCAAGTTTGACGGCACGGTTCGTCAGTTGTTCTTCAAGAAAATCAAGCAAGCCTTCCTCAACCCTCAATTCCAGACCGACGTTGTCAAGCCTCTCAAGCTGGATGACTTTATCGACCAGGAAGTCAAGAATCTGTCCGGTGGTGAATTGCAGCGCGTTGCCATTGTCCTCTCCCTCGGAATGCCCGCCGATATTTACTTGATTGATGAGCCCTCTGCGTATCTTGACTCTGAGCAGCGTATTATTGCCTCTCGTGTCATCAAGCGTTTCATCATGCACTCCAAGAAGACTGCCTTCATTGTCGAGCACGATTTCATCATGGCTACCTACCTCGCTGACCGTGTCATCGTCTTTGACGGCAAGCCCGGTATTGACGCCCACGCCAACCGACCTGAATCTCTCCTCACCGGTTGCAACAAGTTCCTGAAAAATTTGGATGTCACTTTCCGTCGCGACCCAACCAACTACCGCCCTCGTATCAACAAGCAAGGATCCCAGCTCGACCAGGAGCAAAAATTAGGTGGCAACTACGTAAGTTTTAATTTTCCCTTCATATCTATCATTTGTCCCCCACCCGTCTTCCTCTCCAACCTCTTTTCAATTCACTATACATACTTACCATGTCCTATTCTAGTTCTTCTTGGAAGAGAACGTCGCCGAAAAGAGCTCCTGAAAAGGGCAATCACAAAAAGAACAAGTTTTCCCCCCACCACACAGCATCTGCAGGCGTTGAAGGCGTACAAAAGACAGCTTCCAACAAGAAGCATGGTCACGGGCATGGCTTAGATACGGTGCTGCCAGAGAGCAGCGCCAGCGAGGATGACGAACCGGATGAATAACGAAGGCGACGACAGTCTATCCCCTGTTGTCTGGTCCTGCGAAATGAAATGGCCTTTTTTTATTGCATGCTCTGTTTGTTACTTGGCTCCAATTGCTTCCTCTTTTATTCTGTTTCTGTTTTATGTCTTGAAATCTTGGCGATTGCCACCCACCCTCCTTTTTTTATGTTTTGACGAGTTTTAGGGAAAAGAAATGGATGGATGGTTGATGGATGGATGATGGATGGATGATGGATGGATGATGGATGGGTATGAAATCAGAAATCAAACATGTTTCAAGCAAAGGCCAACTACGCAATTTTCGCAGATTGAGGGACAATGGATCAAGCAGGATGACTGTCGTCAGCTTCCTACCTCGCAGGAAGCAATCTGGAAGACATACAATCTATATATATCTCGCAGCACGCTTTTTGAGTAAAAAAAACCATGACTGAGTTTGTCTGGAGCAAACCACTCCTACGTAGGTGACTATGCTATGAGTGACTTCATAATACAACAAGAGCAACAGCAGCAGCAACAACAATAATAACAAGACGTAAATCCTACGTCTCTAAATTTAAAATTGTTCAACTTGTACAACTAGTAGTTCATCTATTTTCTCTCCACTACACCCACAGCTACGTAGCTAGCAAAAGTCAGAGGTCTCGAAGAAAGAGGCCCACCACCCACCTTACAAGCAGGGAAAAAAAAAGCAGGTTGAAAATCAAATTCAATCCCCGTATGTGCTAAAAACAGCAGGTAAGTAAGGAGTGAAGGACCAAGGGTACGTGAAGACGGTGTGGGCTTATTCTTCGATTTCTCCCTCCTCGCTACCACTTCTGACAAATTCCTTGGACGAAGAGACTGGGGGAGTCTTTTGACGGGCCTGGGCTGCTTCACGCGGAGGTGATCGGTCGCGAGATCGGTCTCTCTTAAGTCTCTGCAAAAGGTACGTTAGAAACGATGATTGTGTCCGTAATTGGTTGGAATGAGTTCAGTATTTACCTTGGAGTCTCTCGAATCTCTTCGAGACATGCCGTCTTCGTCATCTGGTCGTCGGCGTCGTGAACCTGATGGTCGCTCATCTCCATAGGGAAGCTCCTCATACGAACCTCGATCAATTCGGCGGCGGTAGAGCCGCTCACGTTCATCTTCCCGATCCCTACGCTCGCGATCGTAATTACCATCGTCGTCTCGTCGTGAGCGCGGGGGCCCGCGATCTCGCTCCCTTTCGCGGTCTCGCACCGAGTCACGGTCCCGATCACGTTCACGTTCGCGGTCGCGATCACGGTCACGGTCCCTGTCGCGCTCGCGCTCCCTTTCACGCCGTGGTGGCGGAGACAGTCGACTACTGCGGTCGCTGGACAAAAGATTTTCTGCCATAGTGGACTTGCGATGATTTCGTTCCCTTTCGGCAATGGCTTTGCGCCGGTCGGCTTCGTACGGATCCTGTTCGGGGCTGCGACTGCGCCTAGCAGGACGTCCACTACGTTGAGATTTCTCACCTCTAGATAAGTCTCTTTCGCGGCGAGAAATGTCACGCTCGCTAGAGAGGCGGCCTCCTCGCCTATGGCCACGCTCGGCCTCATCCTCTTCCTTTTCTCGAAGCCGCCTCACGTGTTTATCAAAGGCGCCTCGGCGGAGGTCTTCAGAACTGACTGCCTGGAATTCTTCTGATTTCAGTAGACGAGGTCGTACCTTTTCATAGGTGTCACCCAACAAAATAGGGGGTTCGACACGTTTCAGATGCGCTCGAAGATCCTCAACGGCGCGCCGTTGTTGGCGATCGGATTGCCTGTCATCGTCTCGCTTGGCAGCCCGCTTTTCACGAAGCTTAGCAGAGAGAGAGAGAAAGAGTTAGTTAGCTTGGCCTCTGCAATGGTGCGCCGAATCTACTCTACGAAGCTTTTACTTACCCTTTCAAAAATCAGTTGAAGAATATCATTGTCAATGTTAGCAGTGCGTCGATCATCCTTCATAAGAGTCAGAAATTCTTGGAGATCGCTCGTTGGTGTGAGCTCAAACCGTTTGTCCTTTGCAGCGTTGATCCGTTAGCCAACCAATACAGCTTCAGTGGTATATGAATATGGCACTCACCTCGAGAACATCTAGAACGTCGTTTCTCGGGCCCCGCAGGGAACGTTCTTCCTCTTCCACTACATCCCAGAAAAGTTCTTGCGGTGTAGAGCCATCATGGCCCAACATATTCGTATATCGCTCGTCATTCTCAATCAGTGGCTGAATACCACTCCACTTAACACCTGGTTTAATCTTGCCGTCTCGCCGGAGCTCGGATAAGAGTGACTTGAATCCGTCCCGAGCCTTCCGCTCTCGGCGATACTTCATTTTTTTGTCATGCTGCTTTTGCTCATTCAGAGAACGTTCAAGTCCCTTGATATGATCCTGAAAGGTGATCAAGGTGTCGTACTTGGTGAGAGCTTGGTAGGTCTCATCATCCTGAAAAGCTGAAGATATAATGTCTTGGGCTTCACTCCATCGTGTGTACGCCTTGATACTCAGCCTGGGCAGAAGATCCTTGAGTGCATCCAGTGCATTGTGGCGCGACTTGATTGCATGCTCCTTATGGGCTTTCTTTAGACCAACAATGTACTCCTCGAAAAGCTGCCGACGCTCTGCTTCATTGTTCGTGGACCGGAAGAAAGTCTCGCCCTCAATCATCGGCCGAGCAGTCTTCCAGCGCGTATAGTGAACAATCTCAGGATGTCGCTTGAGCATAGTTCCAAAGTCGGCCCGAAGCTTAGTCAAACGTTCCTCGGCGCGCTCCTTGTCCTGTACGATCATGTCTTGGCAGTACTGCTTGAAAGCATCGCGCCTGTCCTTTGGGTCTCGGATGGATCGGTACTGGGGGTCCATGATAGTCGCTTGCATAGCTTGCTCCCAAGTCCAATCAGGCTGTACGCCGACGCGCTTGAGCAGTTTCAAAAAGGCGGCTTCAGCCTCCTCGGGGGAAGCAAATTCCGGTTCCTCGTTGGCGGGGACGAATGCCATAGTCTTGGCTTCGTTTCCATAGCCTCCATGGCGGGAATCGTAACCCGAGTCGCGAGCTTCTCGATGATGTTCTCGATGATGTTCATAGGAGCCATGTGGTTGGCCGCCGTTCTGAGAATACGCTGGCCGGTCACTGCCACTTCCGAGAGCCCTTCTATAGACATCTGGCATCTCCCAGGAGCTCTGCTTCGTCTCCGTGTTGTACCAATACTTTCGGCCACCCTCTGCAGTGTATTCCTTCCACGGCTGGCTCAACAACGCGCGCTGGCGGGACAAGTTAGCACGGGTGGTGGGAATGAAGCTAATAGAACACAATATGCTCAGCTTACCTCTGCGCCTGACATGAGATCCTCAGGCTTTGTCCACTGTGTTGTCTTCGTAGCACTGTTGTAGTAGTAGGCCCGGCCATCAGGAGTGTGATGCTCCTGCCAGGCCGAGGCACCTGGACCTCCGTATCCGTTCATCGCGAAGTCGGTCGCCAGCGCAGTGAGCCTCTGGATTCGGGATAACAGTGTAGAACTCACGCGACTGCCGTAAAGATAGCTTCAGCCGGGCTGCGGCGGACGTAGGTCTGATGAATGGTGTTGACAGGACCAACGGATGGCTGAGCAAATGGAAGAGAAAAAAAAAGGCGAGGCGATGGCAGCGGTGGTTTGGCAATGGCAAGTTTCTAAGCCACGAGCCAATGAGGAGAGAGCTGTATGCGCCTAAAGCGGGGCCGCGTTGTGCACCCGCCGTATCATAGCTGTCGCATGAGTATCAGGAGCTTCCTCACGGACCCTTTAATGGAATCAAACGCTTAATTATGACATTGACGAAACCACCAAATACAAAATGAATTACAAGTAACGATCAACTTGTACCTTCTTGCCCTTTCTTCCTTCTTTTCAGACCATGGCAGGCGCAGACCAGAATCATGAGGACGTCAACCTCGCCAACGACCCAAGTTATGACTTCATTGAGCAGTCATACTTGACGTATGCAGTGCCAGCCAGGACAAGCATCGACCTAGACGGAGCTTTCAAAGATGCGGAAGCCGGACAATCCATATTAGATTCAATAGAGCAACGAGAATCGCTCTTCTTCGGTAAACTTGCTCTCTGCTCTAAGCCCTGCCCTGCCCTGCCCTACCCGAATCCATCATCCTGCAATACTCACTTTTATAATATCCCATGCGCACCCATCACTAACCCCCGGATGAATATGTAGACGAAACCGTCGAGGTGCTTCTCATTCTAAAGATGCCCTGGCTCGAAGAAAATGCTCTTCAGGCACAGATAAGTAGACTAGTCATTTCTTTGGAGGGACAAATTGTCAACGGCAGCTCCGCAGACAGAGATTCCAATCCCGTCGCCGAGACCATCTTCAAAGGCCGCGTTGAAGACGTTGCTGACCCTTTCATCATTGTGGACCAAGAGGAAAGCGACTCGGAAGACGGGTCGCTTCAAAATGTGTACGCGATATGGAAGATGCCAGTGTTCTTGGGCCGGCCCCGAATGCGACTCCAGCATCCAAACCTAGTGTTTTCCGCCTCTGCCAGCCTCAAACCCCAAGCTATGGGAGAAATTAGCACCCGTGGCACAGGATACCTCCAGAGCGGCATGCCCTCGAGTTTTAACCTCCTGGAGTCATTTACTTCAGACCCGGCCCTGCACGGCATCAAGCCACGGTTATCTGCGCTCCGTGTATCAAGAGTCGCCCCTGTCAGCAGACAACAAGATCTGGTGGCACATCTTCGAGCACTGCCGCAGCTCCGAATCCCCATATACCCCGTGATTCATTCGAGGATACGCTTCTCCCGCCCGCAGCAGACGGCCTTGTCAAAGGGAGCGCTGATTGCCATGCTGGAGGTTGATTTTACACCACATGTGGAGTGCGAAGTTCTCCTTGACGAGATCAAGCTCTCTGCCAACGACAGTACCGTGGAGAGTCTCAATGATACTGACGGCCAGATGAAGTTGCCCATGAGCTGCGTATCCCACGACCACATCACATTCCTGTATCACATCAGGCCCATGCACGATGGGAAATCTTCCAAAAATTCTTCCGGCACTCTCAACATTTCCATCACTGCTACCGCTCAAGTCGTCCCCGATGTCTGCACACCGCGCCTCTCCATGAGCTGGAGCACTGCACTGGACTTCACCACCCCCGTGAACCCCAGCTTCAACAACGTCGCAGAAACAACAGGCATACAGAGGGCTCACAAGCCGTCCCAGCTTTCCATCGGTAGCAATACCGCCATAACTCCACTCAAATCGCCATCCGTCCTTCGACCCGATGCCCTCCCCGGCCTGGAATCTTCCACAACACGCACCGAAGCAGCTGTCCCCGATCTTGGCATCACTATGTCCTTCACAGGACCTTCTGTACCTGTCCACCCCGGAGACGTGTTTTCTTGGACTGTGTATGTCGTCAACCGCTCATCTGAGAAAACAACTCGCCCGCCGCGTAAACTGGCCCTCGTTGCTGTTCCCAAGCGTCGTCGTAACGATACTAGGCCAGCTCGGCCACCATCAACGGCCTCTAGGCGTCGCGGTGAAAAGGAACTGGCTGATGCGGTAGTCGACGTAAATGTTCTTCATGCTCTACAAAAGAACTCTGCATCTGATGCCACAGAGGTGGTCTGCCTCAGTGCTGACACAAGAGTTGGCCCTCTAACACCTGGGGCTTGTCACGTTGTTGAGCTGCAATTTCTAGCGCTACGAGAAGGTATCGTTGGCGTGGAGGCAGTTCGAATAGTTGATCTCGGCTCACAGGAACACGTGGACATACGCGACTTGCCCACAACCATAGTGGTACCAGCAGCTGCGGCGTAGACTACATAAATAGAGAGATGGGAATTATACAACAATACTCATAATGCCTATGTAGGGTTTTTTTTTGGCTTCTTATTGTATTGCAGTATCGGCTTAATAGCCAAGGGCTTCTCACGTACCCAAAAAGAAATAACTCCCCCGAATGCAATGCTACTTCTTAATCCATTCCTCCAGGTAAATACCTGATAGTCCCAACCGTGTCTGCATGGTCATAAAACGCCATAAATACAATAAAATGCTGTTAAATAAGTTCATCAAATGTCATCAAAGTCATCATCCCATCCCAGCTTCTCATAAATCGACGCTTGCTTCGCCCGAACAGGCTCATATATCGGCACCGGACTTTTAATCAAGTCCAGCCTCGATACACTTCGTTTGACTGGCGTTTCCATGATTTCCCGAGTTCGATGGATTGGAGGTTGAGAGCTCGCTGAAGCAGTGATTGTGCTCTGGGGCTGAGAAAAGTCCTCAATCAATGCTGTCTTTCTGTGATTCAACGGCGACGGTGGCAGGATCTTGGGCTCATCATGCGCCACTCGTCTAATAAAACTGGGCTGCGTGGATGGCCTGATTGGTGTCCCTCCAACATAGTCCACGGCCGGCGACACACTATCCGCCAAAGCGTCTCGATGGCTATGTCTGTGACCTGTGGATGGAACCAAATGTCCCAAACTTGACAGCGGAACCAACTCCTCGGTGCTGTCTAGAGGAATATCCACACTTGACTCTGGCTTTACCGCCAAAACATCCTTGAAGCGGTTATTCGCTGGTGTGGCCTTGACCTGGACCGAAGAAGCAAGTGAACTTCTGGGCACCTTTCTTGTTTCTGTTTCTCGCGTTAGTCCGCTTTTTCTTGGAGGAAAATACACATCGATGGGGCTATTTACTCTTCGCCGACAGGCTTGTTGTTACGCGGCGTAGGTCTGATTCTGCCATGGCTTTGCCAACGACCTCACGATTCGGTTTTCTCAGTGCTGAAATAGCATCCTTCAGCTCCGCCTCCACGAGGGCCTTCTTACTTGCCTTCGTGTCTCCAGCGTTGGTCATACTGTTACTACGTGATAGTGATGACTGCCTTGCTCGGCCAAAGAGCAGGTCTCCCTTTGGCATATCTTTCAGCGACAAGGGCTCACTGCCTTCCCTCTTCACGCTGGACAAGGAAGTCGACGTGGCAGATCGCATCAGGGCGATAGCATTGCTAGGCCCTCTAGAGATACTGCGGCGATGCATTTGCTCCGTTGACAAGGCGCGTTGCAGCGTCCTCCTGGCGTTTGGCGCCGCTGGTCGCCTTGTTGCGGCGCCAGGCCTTTGCTCAAGCTTGCCAGACGATCTTCTCAGAGATTGAGACTTGACCGGGGACACAATAACGGGACCACCGAGTTTTCGATTGATAACATCGCATAACGCGGGTAAACGCGCAGAGAAGCTAATTCATGGTAAGCAGGTATCCGGCAGCGGAACGTGTGGGTATACTTACAATGGGACAATAACGTCGACACAGAAGTCTTTCAATGGCTCAGAAGAGGCCTTTTGCTGGATCTGGCCATTTGCTAAGACCTGAGTGGCTTGGGAGTCGCCCATCATAAGTTGTTCATCAGAGGCAGTGGACTGCCAAATAGTAAGACGATCGGCATGCACATCTACCAACACCGGCAAGTTATGCTTGTTGCGCTTTTTAGGCGGGGGCACCATGTTTGGCTCTTGCAACTGAGATTCTGCTCCTGGTAATGATGGCAGCTTCGCGTCGCCACCGTTGCCCCCGCCACTGAGAGGTTCCAAGGCAAGAATCTCGAGAATCAAGATCATTTGCAGCTGCGTTTCTCTAGTGCGAAGCATAGAAACGTGCGAGTTGATTTGCGATGCTGAGATGCACATACTTTCTCCAATGGGGTCAGGCTTATTGGCATTCCACCACTTGCGAACGCTCTCATCCTCCAGGGGATAGAGCGAATCCTTCCCCAGCTTCATCTTTCTTGGTTTACGTTTCTTCTTGCCACCTTCATCCGAGGTATCAACACACGTTTTCATTTTGCCTATGACATCAGGAATAGTAGAACGATACTTCTTGTCAATCTGCACCGTTGTGAGGATCAGACGCTTCAAAAAGTCTACTAGGTCTTCCATTTCCAAGTTAGACTCGAGATCCAGATGGAATGATGATCGCGCTCGAGACAGAGGTCCCTTTGCAAAATACGCCAGGGAGCCCTAGTGAAGTAGGTCAGTTCATGTCCATGCTCTTCCAAGCAGTAAAGTCGTTGGGTGGGGGGTGGGAGAGCGGCATACCATAGATCTGTATAGAGCCTCAAAATATTGGGACCGAATGGCGTCGAATATCATCTCTGCCGTTTGCTGAGAAGAATCCGGTGGCTTATCTTCAGTGACATCAGTTATTGGAGCAGTTTCAGGTTGCGATTTGCTGTCAATCGTTGAAAATTCGTCCATTTTTATCTCCGGCGATGGCAGCTGTGATGCCAGAGAATCCATGTTTGGGCCATCGCTAGATTTGTTGTCTTCCTCAACCTCTGACACGGGCTGTGACTTTGGCTTCTTCCTGACAAGATTCTGAATGGCCTCTATAGCTGCCCTCTTATTCTTTTGCTCCTTGCGCTGTTGGTGCGACGTCGATGCCGCGGTGACGTCCTGCTCGTGTAGTGCTGGCTTCTGGGATGCGAGACGGTCGTGAGATAGCGCTGTAGCGTGTTTTGCCAAGTCTCCCAAGTCGACCCAAGAACCCAGCTTGCACATGACGTATAGCCCATTTGCCTGTCGCTCGAGGGCATATATCGTTCCTTTAGAGTCGTTCCTGGCAATGACAACAGCAGGCGCGGATCCAAGTCGAGATTCGAGATCCAATATCTTGACATACGATTCCACGAAACGAGTCTGGGGAAATCCAATGTCTGGCGGGGACAAGTCAAAGCTAGCAAGAGGCAGATGTTCTCTGGGCAGAAGCATCAGAGGAAGCAGAGCGCGAGGTTGCACATGGAGATTGGGGGGGTGCGGCTATTCGTCTCGGTTAGCTGGGATCGATGCTTGGTATACGGAGCGCGGAGTCCTAGAATATTTATCCCCATACCTTGACTACAATGGATGGCTTCAGTAAATGATCCATGGCCACCGCATCTGCTCGCTTCGAGATACGTCCATCTGGAGAGAGGCTGGCACCTCGACGATTCAAACTGCCATCAGAACTTGGCGTCAAGATCCTAGATCGTTGACGCGACGCGTCTGCGCTGAGTGCAGCGGACGAGGACATGGACAAGCTTGTAAACTCATTCGGCACACAGCATGATAATATAAAAGAAGTCTATACAGTAGGAAGCCTAGAAAAGACCTATATTCTATGAATCAAGGATATGGAGGTAAGGCTGTGTGGCTGTTAAGAATAACAAGCAGTGCGCCGCTGTGTTATGGCATTCCCGGGCCTGGTGGGCCAATGTCGACCGCGCAGCAGCGCGTCTGGTTGACTTACTTACTAGCTACGCCGTAACAATGGCCTATGACGTCGGGTCGGCCCTTGAAGACAAGTGGGTGCCTTGGTGGGGCTATCATTGTTCCTGTGCTGTTACCCAGTGCCAGTACCGTCCAAGCGGTTGACAGATTAATAGAGCCATAGCCCGGATCAATCGCCGCATAGAATGCATGTCCCTGTCACGATATTTATCTTGGGGGAAAACATATAGTATCGATCTAAAAGTTTAGGTCGATTTAAATCGGACAGTGAATGAGATATCCGTGGCTGATTGAATTACAAAGGTTGTTGTGCTGATTCTGGGCGTGATGGCTGGTGCCGCCAAAGCTGGTGTCAAGATGCGACTTGGAGAGCTGCAAATGAAGCCAGTCTCATCCCGATCTCTCATACTTGCGCCGTAGAAGTGCATCGGAACAAGAATGGAGGCCACTGAGAACTCCATCGCGTACAGTTCCGTCCCTTTAGTCGGCCTCTGGGCTCCTAGTCATTTCTCGTGAAAATTCTGCCCGTTGCAAGTTGGTCTTTTTTAACAGAGCTAGCTGGTGTACGGCAAAGTCTCTCATCGGTGATAATCACAGAGGCTTACTTGCCATATAGAAAAACAATTGGCAGGTTGTAAGCTGTCATGCGAACCATGTAGGATGAAGATCTAGTCACGAGCTTCACGGTCACAGCTTCAAGCAAACACCCAGCGGCTGAACGTATGCTGATACTCTCCTATCGGGCTCCTATTTCACAAGGCATTAACATGCCGCAACTTCTGCCTCCAACAGCTTCAACAGCCTTTTCGGATTGGTGTACTAATCGCCAATTTTGGCATGCCGGTAGCCGCCAAAAGACTTGACGTCAGCTGTCCATGGACGAAAATAAGCCTAGCTACATCTCATAGTGTGCATTTACCTCTCGTAATGACGACCGTGAAATGCCTGGCGACGATTCAGACCAGACCTTCACCTTGCCGTGATGACTTGGACGGCATGGGATACGCCACATGAGCATCAACCAAGTAGTATGTGCTTCTATTGGATCACTGTTGCAATAAAGTATGAAGAGTTTATTTCGGCTTTTACCAAAAAGTTGTATTGATATTTTTCGTTCAAGTTGACTTTCAAAATACCCGTGACATGACACAAAGGGTGCATAACCTGGTAAACTAGCAACGACGGTCGTTTGTCCTTGGTCGAGATAGACAATGAACGCGCCAAACAGAATGTTTAATCACACAAGAATCGTAACGACAATCCACATTTACTAAGCGGACAAAGAAAAGGTCCAAACAAACAGATAAATGACCACTGGGAACCGTAATTGATCATGGGGGCGGCCAACTCCCGATCCCATCCCTCAAATCCCGTTTGCACCAGCACTCTGGCTAGCCCCTTCTTCTCTCAACTCTCAATTTTTCTGAAACAGATGTCATCCTTGTCTTATCTACTTGCGGAAATTTTGGCTCGGAAGTCGGGCAAATGCATGTCATAAGTCACGACAAGGATTGTGTTTGTCTGTGCTGGGATGGATGCATATGCGGACGTTTCGGGGGGAGTTTGCGATTATTACAATGCGGCATATAGTCTTGGCAGAGAAAACGGTGCAACAACAAGGGACTGCAAAATAAGGGTCCGAGTTGACTCGTTTGCTTGACTTGGTTACATGCATTGAACGGAATGGGGTCTTTGAGCTGTAACTTTGTTTGGGCAACTGGGCGTGCTGTATTAAGCGCATTGGCGCATGGCCCATTACGGAAGTACAGAGTAGTAATCGAGCTGTGTGCAAGGATGCAAATGCACAATTTATTTTCGTCCCAACAGTGCGGTGGTTAGTTGGGGTTCAGATCCAGGCGACACGATGCGGTGTTACGTTTAAGAGCGTACAGTGAGGCGACGGAGGTTTGCTTGTCCTGCTAGAGCAAAAAGGCTGTGGGCACGGCACAACATTCATAGAGTTGGGGTTTAATTTCATTTGTTTTGTCGGCTGCATGGACGTGACACAGCCGGATTGGGAAGAAGGAAGGGGGTGTGTGTGCGTGTGTGATAACTCTTTTAACAAGCGTGATGTTGGTTGCTGTTGGCGTATGGTATTAGCTGTATTGTGCTCCGCACACCACGGGGAGCTAAATTCACGTTACAACCACAATCACATTTGATCTTAGTTCTGTTTGGGCTGTTGAGTTTCCAGTGGATTTGCCACTGTGTTCCGAAATTGATATTGGCTGATGCTGGCTCTAAAATAAGGACTACCTTCCAGGCCTCCGTGCGAATATTCGACTTACTAGAAGGCTACAAAGCCCCAATAGTTGTAAGCTAGATGCTTTCGCCCATGGGTATTTTTGCCTTCTCCCATTAATATACCTGAGCGCCAATCATTTACATCAAAAATGTATAAACCAAGAAAAATCAAATCATGCCCTCCCATGTTATATAGTAATCTTTTACATGCGCCGCTCTGCGCAAAACAGAAATGAAATAACTGAACCGCTGTAACGTTATCCGAGCTTCATTGTATGTAGATACGATCAACACAGTTATCCAAACTGCGGCTTCGTTTCATCTGTTCGATGTCGCTCACGATGGATCTGGACAGAGGCTCCTGTCCCCCTCCCCCCTTCCCCCAACCCCCTAAAGCACCGAAACAAAACTTAGGAATAAGGGTTGTCACGTTTCATGTTGTGCTTAATTGTCGATGTGGTTAAGGCTCATATATCGCTGTGTACTGGATGCTGTTGATGCAGTGGACGGAGATAAGTCAGACCAGCTAAAATCGGAGTCTCCGCCAGAGCCAATGAAATTAAAATAATTCTGGCCTATCTGGTGGGTTGGAAATACCGTGCTCATCTGTTGAGCTGAGCAGTGGCTGTTGTTTGCCAAGTAGGTGGCAAATGCAGCCCTGTTTTCTGCCATATTTATGCCCCCATTCAATCTGCCCATACCCGGAGCTATCAAGGTCTCCTCCGATATGGTCATGTTGAACCCAGGGGTAATTCTGAATAGCCCGTCAGAATATCCTGGAGTGGTGGGAGGCGTGCGCAGAGTAGGGTCCGAGATGACAAGATCAGGTGGTGTATATTTGCCGTTCAAAGAGTAAAGTGCTGACGCAAGGGCACCAGCCTCTTGTGATTGCAGAGCGACGGGAGTATCAGGTGTAGGGGGAGCTGAAGATCCGTGGCGACCTGCTGTATGGGGAGAAGGACGACGTTGAAAGAGATCATCTGCGTTCCTGTCAAAGAAGGGACTTCGAGGAGTGGCAACACTCTTCTTTATGCGTCCGGATCCTGTACTGGAAGACACCCTTCGCATAGAGGCTGTCTGTTCTCCCCTCCTACAATTATCGTAGGTCCTAGCAGTATATGATTTGCTGCGACCACCTCCAATTGACAATGGAGCGGGACGCCGATTGCGGCGAGAGGCAATGTCAACTGCATCCGGCGACCCCGCGTCAGAAGGCGATGAACCAGCGCTCATGTCCATATCCAAACCACGGTCATAGCTTTCCATATTTTGCTGTTTGTGTTCTGTTGCGGCGAAATCAAGAAAGAACTGGCGATCCTGTAGTTTGGTATTGGCTCCGAGCAGGGACCCCTCCTGCACAGAGAAGTAGTCATCCATCTGATCTGAGAGGGCGCAGGTATCATCATCGTCTTCATCTTGCATGGGCTTGACCTTGAGTAGGTTATATTTTGTCGGATCAAGAGAGCCCGTCATCTCCTGCTTGATGGGAAGTGGAATGGGCGAGAGGAGATCTGACTCGCCACTCTGGCTAGCCTCGCTAGTGGCATCTGGCAGAGACTGCTCAGAGGGTGATTGAGAGGCTTCAGCAAATTGTTTCAGGTTTGTTGCCGGTTGAGGAAACGGAGCACTAGAGGCAACGAGATCGCATTGACGACTGCTCTCAGGTTGCGGGCCATCACTGGCATCGCCCAGTTCCTTTTCCAGTCGCTGCTTGGCCTCATATTCTTTGATGTTATTCTCCTTCTTTTCGCGGGCCCGTCTGTTTTGGAACCAATTCTGTGTCAATCGTTAGCCTGGAATCGGTGACTAGGTGTAATGATGCGAGGTATATCCAGGGTAAACACACAAAGATTACTTACGTTGATTCGAGCATTATCTACTCTCATAGATTCGGCAAGGGCCTTTTTCGTAATGCTACTGGGCTTGTGGTTCTTCTGAAACTCCGTTTCTAAGACTTCAACTTCTTCCTTTGAGAGTCGTGGTTTGGACTCAGTACTTCTCGACATTTGTTGATGTTGAGAGAGACGGCTGTGATGTGTTTGGTATGCTTCCAATGAATCGGCAATATAAGCGGGATAGTTGGAGAACTGAGAGTAATTTGAGAATTGATCCGACATGCCGGAGTAAGACCATGACGGCCACTGCGGTTGGGAGAACGGTCCCATATTGTACGCCTTGCGTGATGGTGAACGAAATTAAGTGCCGGCTGTGAGGAAGCGGGTACCGAATAAGAGAACAAGAGATAGACAAAGAGGTCTTCCTTTACCTTGTTTCGATTACCCAGCACCTCGGCGTAAAGGAGTGTATATATAGATGTCTTCAATGAAGTACAAGGCAATATTCGCCGGAGAGAAGAGTTGACGTCGTGTATTTAAAATGGTCGAATGGTCAAGGGGAATTCCAAGATGGTTAATGGCGAGATAGACTATCGAAAAGGGTACAGAGATATGAGACACAACTCTGTGTAGTGTCTTTGATCCCTCTTTGGTGACGATGTTAGTCAAGGGAGTAGTAACTAGAAATTTCTTGATGGGGAGAGAAAATATTCGCGAGGGATTGGAAACTTGACGAGGGGCATGGAGGGTAGATGAAGGAAGGGAAGGACGAGTCTGTATATGGCGACTGACTGTGTGTGTATTCCGGCAATGGCCCAGGCCCTTGCCATCCATCGTGGGCTGTGAGATGGCGTGGGTGGGAAGCAATGCGCACCGGCGGCCGGGGTGACGGCAAGCACAGCTACGACCCCTGCAGCAGCTGTTGACGGGCATCACTGACCACCCTGAGACCCAGGATCGAGAGCCCGGAGCACAGCGCAGAGCAAAGGAAAGTTAGCTGTGGCGGCACCTGTGGGCGGTGCCAGCTCCAAGTCAGGCAGGGTCGTTATCTTCTTTGGGTGATGGAGGGGAGAGTTTTGGTGGGCTCGGGACGGGGGGGCTGCACGGCGCAGGTGGACTGAACTGGGTGTTTGGGAGCGGGCGAGCAAGCGACTTGCGCAGGACAGGCTTGCGCGGGACAGGGGTGTGTCGGAAAGGTGGAAAGGTGGAAGGGGCAGCAGCAGTTCTGGGCCTCGCCAGACACCCTGCCTTTCCATTGTCGTCGTGGTCGGCGCGGTCGTCGCGTCCTGGACCTCACCCATCGAGACATCCATCGCCAGACCAGGCCGCATCGCGCACACACGTACGCACATTTTCAGAGCCCTCCGGAGCGACGCCCACTAACCGGGGACCGGGGAGGGTGTGGACGTTCAGGCGCTGTGGGCCGAGCACGAGCGGATGGGGGTGATGGGGGTGATGGGGAGTCCAGCAGAGGACAGCTGCCGCGGTGGCGGCGCGAGCCCCGTCCAGTGAGAAGCCCACCCTGGCAAGCTCCCTCGTCAAGGAGGACTGGGGCAGCTTCTCTGCAAGCTCCTCCTCCTCTCCAACTAGTTAGTTGCGATGGAGCCGCGGGCGGGCCAGAGGTCAAGGACAGGACTGCTGAGTCTAGAGCCCCCTTGCCAGCGCCGTGGAGCGTTGTTAGCGTGCCTGTAGGGATCGCATGGCAATGGTACAGCGCGGACGCGATGGCCTGAGTCCCGCGTACCAGACACGGGGGCCTATAGCATTCGGCATCGCAGGACAGAATACGGAGTAGTACTCCGTAGAATAAGCAGTTCTGTCCTGGTATCAGCACAAGGCTGAAAATAGCGCAGGGTTGACGCGCAAGTCCTGTCCAAGGCTTTCCCTCTAGTGATTGATTGTGCTTCGTGGCGTCATGATGTGTCGTACACTGCAGTGCAGTGATATCGCTCCAAATTCTTTTTGTCCATTTTCGCACATGTTGGCTAGCGCGGAGCATAAACCTCGCACCAACAGCAAGAGGGCGAGCCAGTGAACGAACCGTGGAGCGTCAGATGTGACGGCAAGTAGAGACATTGCTTGGAGAAGAGGCAGTCCAGGAGTTCGTCACAGCCGGAGGGTGGCAGCCAAGCATGACTGGGCAGCCAACATGGATCTCAATGCATGCTCGTTGGAAGCCTCACTCTGTATCCTTCCAACCAACTTGCAGCCGCACTCCGCCCGGGCACCTCCTCTGACTTCCAATTGAGCCCTCGCAGCTCCTGGAGAGACTCAAGAGACGATGTCATAACACAGTCATCCGCAACCGTGTAACAGCATCCGGCCGCATTGACAAGGCAGAGCTGATAAGACCTTGCCATCTTTGCATGAATTGCTTATGCACTTCTGCACTCCTGTTCTGGTGAACAACGTCGTGTATTGTTAGTGCGTGGATGCGACGGTGCGGTCATGCTTGGTTTCGTTGCAAGGCAAGTGCGAGTGGAAACGAGGGCTGGGCGGGCTAACTAGTCAACGTCTGCAATCCTACTGCTAGTACTCCGTACTCACTCCCTGCTTGGCGGACACCAGCCAGGTCCTGTTTTGCTGCATACAATACCATACAATATAGTACTTTCCACCTTACTTTGCGGCGCCGTAGAATACAATTGACTTGGTGCAATTCACACGGCACACACGGCATGGCGACTCCAGCATTGATGCAAGCTTTGTCGATGTCGCTGTAAAGCGCAATCAGCATCATGTTCGAACCACCAAACGGAGTTAGAGCCCGGGGAAAAGGAACCAACTTCCTTGCGAAGTCTTTTTTATTACCCAGTTTTATCACACTCGGCCACACCTTACCCGTCAAGGCTCTTGTCGGCGGGTTCGGGCACTCGCTCTCGACCCCATCACCGGCGAGACAAGTTGATCCTCCTCACGGGCTCCATGGGAACTCCAGGCCCACAGCCGTGAAAGCGGCGTCAAGGCTCCTACACAAAACCCAATTCCCTGCAGCTCGCGTGGTACTCGTGGTGCAGGATGCATATCTCACGGTACATGTGCATCGCATTACGCATGCCAACGGGCATATTGTAGTCAAAACCTTCCATGTCAAGATGTATGTGTGTACTATGTCGCCAAAGTGAAGTATTACATTGTACTTGGCGTTCAAGCTCCAAGGCTGGGCATATTCCGCTTTAGTGGATTCTTCGCTTTTCAAGCATCGTCGAGAGTTACGATAGAGGGTCACCTAACTAGTTATGACAGGCACCCACGAGCTGCTTCTTAGTTAGAATCATGTCTCTCACTGGCGACTGCTGAGCTGAGTGGACCCAGCTCACCACAACCACCGTTGGCTCCAGAAGGAAGTGTCCTGTGTTGTGTTGTATTGCACCTGTATCGTGTGATGCCAGTCCATAAAGTACTTGACAGTTATTGTACCAGATAGTTTGCGCTGAGCTAATACCTAACGCAATCGGGGCCTGACGCTTATGCTTTTCGGCTCAGTTAGCAGTTTGTTGGTGAGATACACTCCAACCAACAGCAGGTTTTTTCTTCCTTCCATATCGGTTCCTCTCTTTTCCCTCCTTTTTCTCATCAACGTAACTACGGAGTAGATTTCCTGGGCTTTGGGCGAATTCTCCCCCCCATCACTCATCTAGTCGTTGATCCACCGGCTTCCATGCAGGCTCCGACCTTCTGGCCAAATTATGTTTAATTGTGCTTGCTTTTCTCAGGCTATTTTTTGACACGGCAATGTCTTACTCTACCAAGTCGGTCCAGTAGCAGGATAACCTCCTCTAGTGTCCTTAGCGAACGGCAGAGACCACGGTGCAGCCATTTTCTCTGCCATGTGCTTGCGTGTGGACGTACTATGTACATGTGTACTCCGTACATGGAAGACCATGGGCCGTGCCTTTTGCATGGCAGATTCCGAAGCCCATCGCCCGATGGCTCTGTCAAGTTGGTGACGGTATGGAGACTTCGTCTGCTGGCCACAGCTGCCCAGGGTTAGCAGCCTGGGTGCCAGGCCTTCGTACAATGCAATACGCGCATCCACTACCTAGGCTACCAGCCAGTTGTGGTTGTTCCGAAAATTTGCGTATAAGAGAAGCGTACCTAAATTACCTCGTTCCTCGTCTTGAGACGCATGACTAGTGATAGATGTCGCCTTCATTATTAGTATGGAGAAGAGTACGTTGTTGTTGAGCATGAATCGTCCAGACGATATAAACTAGTCCCATCAGTGCCCAGCCAACGGTGGATTGGTTTAGTCGGTCCGGTCATCCAACAGACATACACTTAAATCGGGAGATACACTGCCCAGTCGTGATAGAAGCTGAATGTGACCGGAGTCAGAATGTCGTTTGTCTCTAATCCAACCCTGTCACGGGACTCTGTATGAATGAGGTCGCTTAGATTGTTGCAATTACGAGATCCTGCTGAGATGATCGTCATTGTTTCCATTTCTCAAGGTAGCTTGGGTGTGAATTGTACAACAATCGGGTACGGACCATCGCTGTGGGGTCTCAGCCATGACGGCTCTGGGACCAAACGCCAAATTGACAGCACCAAACTGATGCGGCTTAGTGCTCTACGCCAAAAGACGACAACTGAGACACTTTAAAAAAAAAGAGAGATAAATTTTGTATGGGGATCAAGGCAAACGGCTAAACCAACCGTCCTTCCGAAGCGCGCGCGGCGCCTCCAAAAGCCTTATCCCAAAATGACTTGCCCCCTACTCCGTAATTAATGCACATACATACAATAACGGGCAGGTTCCTCATTCGGTTCGGTCTCCGGGGCTGGGGACACTAAGCACACAGGCCAGTCTAGGTTGACCCTCAAAATGGTGCAGGTGTGGTCTAGCCCTCCTGGTCAAGTTTCCCACCCCTCCCTCCTCAAGCCACGGGACAACCAGACGGCGACCGGAAAGTGTGGGCGGCGAGGTGCACCCCGGCACCGTCACGTCCTTGGTTGGAGCATATCTGGCAACGCTTCGCTTATGGAGGTTTCTGATTGGCGGTTGCCTTCAAACCCAGATGCATGGGTCCCGTTGTGCCATCCAACCAGCCGTGCCAGCAGAGCGCCATCTTTTTGCCTCTCACGATGTCGGACATCCAAACATCTTCCGACAGACACCCACATGCGATATTCAGCAATCAACTACCGAAACAAGCCCATGGCGTTGCATTCGCCCACACTGCTACTGAAAGTATCGCTGCACACGCGGCTGAACTGGGTTAAAATTTAATACAACTTTTGTTGTCGAGTCAGAACTGAGGGATAAGACAACTAGGTGAATCACATCACACCACGGCTGAAGCCAGCTTCAACTTACGCCAATCACAACCTCAAGAGGCAGGCTCAGGGGGATTTAGACTTCCTGGTGACCTGAGGCTGTCTCTCAGCAACGGTTTCTTTACCTGCTTACCGAGTTGCTGCTTCGTGCAATCCTATCAGTTATCTCCCTCCTGCCACACACAACATACCTCAACAAGCTTCGCCAAATCGCGGCCTGCATGAAGAAGCTATAACCAACTGCTCACTGAGGGAATGGGAGCACTTGGTTGCCATCGCCGATCCCGCAAGACACAATCTATGCTAAATGCTTGAACACTGCGGAGCATGCACTTTGCAAGTCTGTATAGTGACCGAAGAGTTTACGGCGTATTTGTCAAAGTTTAGACCTGTGATGTACGAATTAACTTACAATTTGCTACTCTGTATATCAGTTAAGGTCATGTTGATCTGACGTGGGGTACGATAAGAGTGTAAAAGCTCCATCTCGGCAGCTAATCTGGGTTTGGCCCATTGAGGCCATACCGACGTCGATCAATCGACCGTTCTCGATGACATGTACTCCGTACTGGCAAATGCAGCGCCATGGCTTGCCATCTCCCACAAGCCCAGACCCCCAAGAGGCTGTCTCAGATGCTACCTCATACCCTAGTTGTTTCTACGGATGTTGCCGACATACCACGACGATCAATCCATGTCACACACTTCTCACGTGCCTCTCCATGCTCGATCTGGCCAGTTTATTCCGTACAATCGGGAGCATCACACAATATTTGCGACGGTTCACTATTAAGCTTTTTCGCTGGCAAAGACGCATCATTATGACAACATTTGCAAGACTGTTTCGTTTAGAATCCTGGCCTCTCTTCCTCTTATCTCCCTACGACCTTATTATAAAGAAAGAGAAGGTTCTCACGGAAGCGGAGATGCGACCACAATCTGATTCACCTGGAGGCTAACAAAATTAAAATTGGGAAGAAACAAAACAACCAATGTGACAGACACCCGGACTTCAGCCACGGTAGAAGTCATCGCGTAAGGCTGTGATGGCAGTCCCCGCCGTCAGATCTCTGCTGCATGGGCAATTCTGGAGATGTATCAGGGTTCACTCACAACCCAGTCATTAATACCACAAGGATGGCCAAGAGCTTACTTAGGCCTCGACTATGTTGACGGATGCGCGGGCGACACTTGTGTGGAACGAGAGCGAGAGCAGAGAGGAAAGTGGGCCGGTCGGAAAGTGGGCGAGAGCTGGTGTGCACACGACGCAATAACTACGGGCGTCCGTGCGTGCCGTCCTACCAGGCCAGGGTGCGGCTGGCTCTCGTCAACAACGGCGGTGATTTGATATCCTCTCAGTAGGTCTGTGCTCTACTCCGTAGTTCTGGAAGCCAAACTCAAACTAACCACAACAGCAGATTGACTAGGTTTTGCAGTCCCGATTGTTTGGAACGTGGCTTTCACGAATAACATAGCCAGCCAAGCAAGAGCAGCCCCTTGACGCACGCGTTGACTCGCATCCGCGGATTCATAATGCCAGTAGCCCTGCATTGGTCCCTACAATACCATCACAAGCGGCAGAATGTTATGACTACAGGCTAAAAAGGAAGTTGAAGCATCCATGACACATCTCAGACTTGGTGGGCGGTACCGCGTATAGCATGATTCAGCTTCTACGCTGACACGCTCCGAAATATTTGGCCCACAACCTCAACGACTTCTTAGGGTATGCAGAGCACATATTATAATACAAAGCTTCATGATGCTGACCAACAAATGCTGGGATGTACCATTATCACTTCTACACGATTTTATACAGAGAAGAGAGATCAGCGTGGATGCATTGAAGACGGGTTCATTGACAACTCTGCTGTTTTGTGTTTGCAAAATTACCAAGGCACTTAACGAAAATAGTTTGCGACGGGAAGTTCCGGGCGGGGGGGATTATGTCGTCCTAGAGGGTCCGAAAAATGTCGCATCTTAACTGTAAGCCAATGCCTGTTGTCTTGTCTCGTCCCAGGTTGCGTCATCACCCTCTTACGACAAGCATTGTTGGTGGTACCAGTGGGAGCGGGAGAGATGCAGAAACAAGGGAAACAAGGAGGGACATGTCAGTGTCCCACAGTCCTACTAGGGAATGGGACAGCCAAGCCAGTTGTTCTCTTGCATGCACCAGCCAGATGTCGCAGGTGTCCAGCGTAAATAGGTGAGACGGTCTACGCCGCTGCAGTAGCTGGGTACCAAGATGTCGGAGCGCCACCCCTGCAGACACTGCGGCTTTTTATAGGTCACCTTCATCTGGTTCGGCTATTCTAACATTTGCTTCTCGGGATGGTGGCAACTGGCAACAATGCTTTTAGTACACGCAGCACGGTCTGGTACAGCAAGACTTTGCTGTTACCGGTGACGGGATGGCCGGGACAAAGTCCAGATGCTCCCTTGATATACCGATATTTGCATTCTTCCACAAACCGGAGGGTATGATATACAACAAGGTCATGAGAAGCTCCTTCAGCTAAAACGGTAGGGCCAGGGAGAAGGACGTAGCCGATTCGTCGAAGTCCGCGATGGCTTGTTTAATAAGAGCAAACAACTGCACCGGCGCCATGAACAACATGCCAAATTGGGGGCTGGCTTGACAGGGGAAGCAACTCGGACACACCACCTGACTTTGGTCCGAGGGGGCATGCAGTTGCCCAACCATACAAAACGTCAAAGAGCACATTATTTCAGCCATGATCCTACCGGTTTGGTTGAAATTAGGTGTGAGACCTAGCGAGAAGCGAGCAGGATGCCTGGGTGATTAGATGCTTGGAAGCGTGGAGCTGGAAGGCTTGGCCTTGTCACTGCACTGCGGGGAGGACCTCCCTCACTGGTTGGCTGGTGAGTTGATTGGTTGGTCGGTTGGTTTGATGATTCGTTGGATCCGCTGGTTGGTTCGTTGGCAAACACCAAGCATGCAATATTCAGCATCCAGCGTCCAGCGTCCCAGCATTTCAAACATCAGCGCCTGGCACCTAAATGTCGATGGGTATGGAGCAGCCAGGCCAGGATCACCCAACCGGAGTGTGCAGGAGCTGTGCAGAAGAAGGCGTGCAGCCACAACCAAGACTAAGCCCCCGCCTTCGCCGGAAGGCATAGGCCTCGACCTCGTTGACTGAGCTGCATGCAGAGACGACAGACGGACAAGGTATAACTAGAGATGGTGACGAGTAAAAGCTCTGTGGATACCAGCACCCATCAGCCACTCATTGCATTTAGCCTTGGCGCCAGGGTTGCTGAGATGCAGCAGGCCCCGGGAGGGAGGGGGACGGACATCTAGTGTCAGTTCGGTCCTGGCGACCACGTGTATATGTATTGTGTCTGATGGAACTAACCAAGCCTAGCCTCGACGGTCTGGCTGGGCTGGTGCAGAGCTCCGGTCTTGATCATCACTCCAATCCAACATGCAAAGCACCCCAATGTCTAACGGTGACGTCGCCAAGCCTTGGGAGGGCCCATCGTGTGCTTGGTTTGCCTTTTATCTTTGCATTTGAATTGCAATTGCAGTTGCATCTGGTGTATAGCTGCAGCTGCATAAGGAGATTCCGCGACAGGTTGCCTACGTTGCGATGCCACGACCTGTCGTGCTACCTGAGTAGACCAGACGAGATCCAGGCGTCAATCACGATGCATGCAGCATGCACGCACACACACTCATCAGACGATCCAAAGAATGGCCCCGGCCATCAGCAACATCTACGACAACAACAACTACTAAGGATAGCCAAACATGCCACAATCATGATATGACAGCGGGATTACCGTCTGCAAATTTCGGGTGGTTGGCTGATGCAATATTGCACTCTGTACTCCGTACACCATTTGAAAAATCCATCTGAAAAGCTGCCATGAGGCTGAGATGCCTGCAGCCCCCGGCACTTGTCAAAGCGTGGTAGCTCTCCTCGCAGAGAATTGTCGACTAAAATCGTTCGAGTCTGAATTCTGCTAAATGTCCCGACCACCACTCAGAGGCTGGACAAGCCTCCGCCAGATCGTGCTACGCGACATGTACTGCAGGCAAGGATTCGACCAGAACAGCCAAGGCGGGGTGCTAATAGAAAGGTCGCCCAAAATGGCAAACTGCAGGCTTGAGCTAGTTCCGTGGCTGGCTTTCACGTCCTGAGTCTTGACGCCCTGCGTCTCCTTCTTTCTTGTAATCACGCCAGGTGTTTCCGAGTTATCCACTTTTGCGTCTGTCACATATCAGCCTTCGGACTAGTCCGCAGTCTGTAGGGGGATAAATACGAGCTACAATACAATACGGACAACTATTGTGTTGTTGCGCACCGATGGGGATGTCAGGGGGCAGAGCTGGCGTGCAACACTAAAGTGTCAACGGCCGTTTTTACGCATGTACAGTACGGAGTAGTTATGTATATGCAGTACTTGCGGCACATGGTTCAAAAAATGTCAGTCTGTTGCCGCTTTCCCATCCTTGCGCAGCGCCCAGCAGACCAGGATTACGGTTTGTACTTGGGAACGTACGGAGTACTCTGTGTGGAGTACTCCGTACTAGTACATACTGGGTAAATAAATGGGTCTAGAAGAGGTGGGGCCGTCACGACATCAATTGCCCCGACGATCGTCGGCAGCCAACGGCTATAGGCACATCTTCACTTCCAAATCTGTATCATGATATTAGCTACGGCACAATATATTGTATTATGCACCGGGTTTACATTCATGTCAGACTCCTTGAACAGAAAGAGCAAGAGCAGGACTGTGTCATTTCCGCAGTATTGTACAATGAAGTACTGCTCTGCTGGCGAGCCTAAGACGGGCAACGACACATGGCAGACATACTATTTCGACACGCACGGAGCAGGACCGTGATAGTCATCCTGATATAACGGACAAGTGGTTTTCATTTTCGGCCGCCTTCTTCCCTCTTCTCTCTTTTCCTTCCCTCTTCCCGCCCCCATCGAAAAAAAGAATACAGCCTAAGCACAAGCTCTTTCTTTTTTTCCCACGTGTCGACGGAGTACTGCCTGCAGAAAAGCAAGTTCATTAAACTCCAAATAAGCTGACGACTTCAATAAAAAAACAAACCGTCCTAGACCGGCGCATCGCGAAACGCCCCGCGTTGGGGGGGGGGCCAAACGGTTCGGTCCCAGGATGGAACAACTTACAGCCAGCCACAGTCGCGGTGTTTCGAGAAGCCTGATTCGCCCCTGTGCGATGTGTGTGTGGAAAATAAGGCGCATGCATGCATACATATATGTATACATATCATGCGAGAACTCGAGTAATTGCTAACCCTCCCCCCCCCCCCCTTTCAGCCCAAGCAATAATAAGACTGTACTAGTTTGTACATACACTACATGGCGCGCCGCTCTTCCCAACGCTCTGGTCCCGGCGTTTAATTAAGCAACGCCATGTGGCAGTACAACACTAGTGGGATAGAAGATGCAGGCAACAAAATGAACCAGATCAAAAAGTAGAAGAGGGCGGACCAAAAAAAAGACGCTATCTATCGGAGAAGGCCGTGCTGCATATCACTACTGCTCATAATTGGGAGCTCCGAAACCACTACTCCGTAGCCATTCTTCACTCACTCTTTTACTAGGGCTCTGTAACTCCTTCAAGAGTCAAGCAAGGGTTCTGGGATGGGCGAGGGTCTACGGAGTAGTTACTCCGTAATTTCCAGCTTTTCCGGCTCGGACAAAAGCAAATAACGGGACATGATACTGTAGCATTACGTTTTTGCCTATGGTATGACCTGTATCGTGCATAGATATATCATGGTCGAAAGTAATGCAGGGCCATTTGGGGGCGGGAATAAGACACGTGGTGTATGCATATATGTACGTATTGTATATTATATTACTTGTACATACTAGTACATACATGACTTTGTTGGCTTGCATAGTCCATGGAGGCGCCGGTTCAGGCTTGACTAGATACCTGCTAAGTTTTGGGTCCTTGAGCAGTGGCCTGATTACGCTATACCATACAATGAGAAACCAGCGGCTTTGTAAAGCCATGTCGTTCTTAACTTTTTTCGGGTTTCAGGAGAAAAAGCTCCGCAGGCCGATACAAATAGCCTCTGTACCACATCTTACATCCCCAGCTATGCCATTGAGAGACATTCCCGGTGATCGTTCTTCTCTTGGAAGGGGTCTCTTTGCTTGACGTAGCACATATCGGGATGTTCCTGGAAAGCTGTTACAAATGGTCAGTGTCTGGTGCCGCAGAGACTTATTTTTTCCCTTGTAACCACCGAGACTCTCCGAGTAAGCCACAGGGGGCGGGTCGACTGGTCTGTTGTATAATACAGTTTATTAAACATCTCGTAAGCATCAGGGGCCAAGGTCTTCTCTTTTTTTTTTTTTTTTTTTGGTTGGCGCTCATTTCCACGCTTACATTGGCCCGCCTTCCCCACATCAAATAAAGGAACTCGTCATATCATCCGTGGTGGCGCGTCCGTGAAAAGCGGTAGAAATTGTGATTTCGCCCCTTGTACTCCGTACATCGGGAGTAAAGGCGAACATGCTTACTCGCGAGTTGTGGTGGAGGCTTCTCCCGTCATAATTTGACACGCCGAGAATGAGGCTCTGCCTGACTACTCGTCTGTCTTGGATTCGTTCGCTGTTCGCTTGTTCTTCGAGCTACGCTTCCTACGCGGTTACGACGGGTTTGTTACGCGGGTGACGAAGGGGCGATAATCATGATCTCGACACGTCGTGTACGCGCGCTCATAAAGTTCCACTGCGCAAGGGAACAAACTTAAAAAGTCGACGGCAGCAGGAAAAAGGGCGGTAGCCTCTGTGAGGGGGAAGAAGAAAGGGGGGGGGGAGGGGGGCTAGCTATATGGTTGTAGAAAGGGTGAAGTCGAGCGACTCCTTGTACTAAGAAGCTTGTTGAAAATGAACAGCCAAGAATCGACGCGGAGGGCAGCGATCGATCGACCTGTCGCGTATGCAAGAGTGAAACCCGCATTGAACTCTGCTTCAGCGTTTTCGTGTCGAAAACACTTTTTGACTCAGATGCGACAAAGTCATGCACCGGTTAAGCGAGGGTTTTTGCTTTTTCCTCCTGGTTCAGCCAAGAGCAGAAAAAGCAAATTGGACTCGTCACTGCAGAAAGTCACATGGTAGGGCTTAGACCAAAAAAAAAAAAAGAGCAGACGGGTCAAAAAATCGTGACACAAGATGACGATCATACATTTATTCAGAAGGAAAATTGGCAAATTACTCTTTCATCGAAGGTATCACCCGACTAGCGTTTTCGTTGGCAAGGGAGAGAAAGGCCAGAAAAGAGTGTGCTAGGTTCACACCCCTTCTTGTAGATTGGAGACCCGGTTGTGACGACACGTCTTGTGAGACTTTCCAAAGAGAAGAAAGATCTGCACCCGAAGCGTCCGATCTGGATCAGGAACAAGGGCAGCCAGGTCGGCGCGGATTGGCGTAGTGATTGGCGATTTTTTTTGGTGAGACCTTTTTTTTCCTTCCCAGGTTTCTGCAGTGCGACGAACCACATAGCTACTTACCGGTGGTGACGCGAGATCCTTTTTTACCGGGAACAAGTGGCATTGTGACCCGAACAAAGGGATTCCTTGTTGGCATGTGGTTCCTGACTAGCGGGAACGTTGTTGAATATTGGCTCTTACTTGTTATTCCCGGTTCGATAGTATTGTCCGCCCCTTTTCCCTGAAAAGACTCCTTTTATTGTCCTTGAAGAAGGCGCCTCTGAAGAATGAAACCCTTTTTTGTGCACTCGTGACTATCGTCAGCTGCATCGTTCTTTGCAACTCCGTCTATAGTCGCAGTGCGTCCAAAATCTCGACGGTCACTTTTCCGTCTCCCCCCTCAACAACCCTTACTGAGTTCAAATCCTTGACTACCCAATCCGGCCCAGCCGCAACGACCTGCTCTACTGTATGGCTAGTCACAAGTCCAACCACTTTGCATCCTGCTGCCTTGCCAGCCTTGATACCCGACGGGGCGTCCTCCAACACTAGCACGTCCTCGGGGCGATCTGAAAAGCCCAGCTTCTCCAGCCCCAGGCGGTAGCATGTAGGATCGGGCTTCCCATTCTCTACGGATTCAGCAGTCACGACATGCTGCGGGATGGCGAGGGAGAGGCGACTCAGCCAGCCGGATACGAGGGGCGCGGTGCCGGAAGTGACGATGGCCCAGGGGGCGGAGCGGGCGATGAGAGAGTCGATGAGGGCTCTAGCACCGGGGATTTCGGTGGCGTCATCGCCGTAGAGCAGGGGGAGTTGGCCCTCAACTTCTTTGACATCTAGGTAGGGTGTTATTTTATGTGTGTTTTCTGGCGGTTGTGTGTCATCAGGTAAGGTTTTCTTTGGACGTACATTCCCAGTTCGCCTTGTGGGGGGCAATGATTTTGAATATGTCTATGCTTCTTCTTCCATGAGAGGTTTTGAGGATTTCTACGGGGTCGAGGCCGAGTTCTTTCGCTGTTCTACAACTTACGGGTCAGGTGCTATTCTCTCATCAGGAAGTCATTGTATCGTGGAGGACTGGATAGAAACTCACTTGTGCCAGTGTTTTACTATCGCGGTGGTTGAGTCGATGATCGTGCCGTCCATGTCGAACAGGAACCCTGAAAAGGATACCTGTTGAGGAGGTTGAGTGTAATCTGGGAGTGAGCCCATCGTGGCCTTTGTTGAGGATAGGTTCCGGTGTCGAGATGGAGGCCAGGCGTACGGAATACCGGACTGTTCAGTTAATATCGCGCCGATGAGAGATTCTCAAAGGGAGTGTTTGGTGTTGTATTTTCGTGTGACTAGAACCTCCGTGTGGCTGTCCTGGCTCAAGTCCTTTTAAATGCGCTGATGTCGTTCAAATGACACTCGTCCGGTCCAACTCTCACCGTATCAGACCCGTCTACTCATGAAAATACGGCATGACGGCGTCTCCACTCGGCAGCTCCGCGTGGGAAGAAGGCGGCGGCGGCGGCGGCGGCGGCGGCGGGACTTCCTCAGCAGGTTAGCTTGGATGAGGGCTGGTTGGGAAGATGTTCCGGTTGATGTTTTTCTCGTACTTCCGGGATGTGAATCGGTTAATAAGTGTTAGGTGAAATTCGATTATCATGTTTCTGTTGGTTATTTCGGTAGGAAACCCGGGTTTGTGACGTATGGGATTCCCTGCAGCTGTGAGCTGTGAGAGGCAGGCTCGCGCATAGATAGATAACAGACCCGTCGCAAGCTACCCTACACCACGAAAGGAAAGGGCACGCATGAAGCCAGCATTTAAGGTTAACTAACTGACTACCTAAGTAGCAAGCTGACTGGTTCGGAAATTGGGTAGTAAGCCGAAATAGGATGTGGAATTACGTTGTCTGGCGATTGTCCGCGCTGGACTGCAACAGGAGTCGAGTCTCTTTCAACCCCCAAGAAAGAGACAGTTGACAAGTGCCGGCAAGATGTTGACGTCTCCACCACAATGGACTTCTAAGAGACGGTGCGCTCGGTGGATCAGCATCACGTTAATTTCGTCCGTTCGGGATAAAGTATTCGGTCGAAAATTCTAAGAGTGGTCTGATCATACTGTTAATGGATGTTCAAATACATACAGGCACTTGTAGTTTGAATTATATCCTATTAGAAAGCATGGCCGTGGGCAATTGACGTGACATGACATGATAGTAACCCACAATCACAGCCCACACGATCCACACTCGACCGAAAAAGCTGGCCAATCTGGTGAGTTGCAGTTAGAAGCTTACAGTAAACATCGACCCAAGGGTCACCGCCCTCATCTTTTAGGACCAACTTGCCAAGCCCGTCGTCGGCTGGCATCCAGACAGTATTTATTGACATGGCAAAGGATAAGAAGAAAGGATCGGAGGCCAAAAAGGCCAAAAAGGTACGTCTTTTCTCCAAACGTAGTCCACCTCTTTATGCTTGCCGATTAATTGCCCCTCCATGCCCCTCATCTCATGCCAACGCATGTCGTGTGAGGGGGTTAACAAAAAAGTTTTTTTTTCTTTCTCTTAAACTGACCTCGAAAGATAGGCCGAAAAGGCGGCTAAGCAGGCGACCAAGGGAGAGAAAAAGGCCAAGAACAAAGCGGCCAAGATTGACGGCAGTGATGTCGAAGACGTGGACCTGGATGAGGTCCTCGAGGAGTATCGCCGCCAACAGGAGCAATTCCTTAAAGTCACGGAGACTGTGTGCGATGCGCCCCCGAGGCCAAGAGCTGCTTCTACGTTGATGGCTTCGCCGACTGATACTAATAATCTGCTATTGTTTGGCGGGGAATACTTCAATGGCTCACTGGCGCAGTTCTACAACGACTTGCACATCTACTACATCAATCGTGATGAGTGGCGCTGCGTCACGTCCCCAAATGCGCCTCTACCTCGTTCTGGACATGCGTGGACGCGCGCCTCGAATCCCAACTATGTATACCTCTTTGGAGGCGAATTCTCTTCCCCCAAGCAAGGCACTTTCCACCACTACTCTGACTTTTGGAGGCTGGAGCCTGCGACGAGAGAGTGGACCAAGATTGAAGCAAAGGGCAAGGATAAGAGCCCTCCGGCGCGAAGCGGCCATCGCATGACGTACTGGAAGCAGTTTGTTATTCTATTTGGAGGATTCCAGGATACTTCAAACCAGACCAAGTACCTGGCTGATTTGTGGATTTTCGACACCGTCAACTTCGTCTGGCATTGCCCGACGCTGCCGCAGGCGCAACTCAAGCCCGATGCCCGTTCGTCTTTTACCATGCTGCCGTGTGAGCAAGGCGCGGTTCTCTATGGAGGCTACTCCAGGGTGAAGGCGACTGTGGCGCTGAAGAAGAAGACAGGCAAGGGGTCAAGCCAGGGACAAAAGAATGTGTTGATCCCGAAAGTCCACGACGACTGCTTCTTCTTGCGGATGGTCTTACCGCCCAGCGAAGCATCTCCCAACACCCTCCCTACAGTGAGGTGGGAGAGGCGAAAGAAGCCGGCCAATTCGCCGAACCCCTCCCGTGCGGGTGCGACAATGACCTGGCACAAGGGACGCGGGATCCTTTTCGGCGGCGTGCACGATATTGAGCAGAGCGAGGAGGGCATGGATAGCGAGTTTTTCAACCAAATATTCGCATGGAATATTGAACGCAACAGATTCATGCCTCTCGGCCTGCGCAAACCGCGCCAGCAGAAAAAGGTCGCGGTGGACCAGCAACGGGTCGGCCGTCGTGGGAGGGCGCAAGCCAACGAGGATGAGCTTCTTCGACAACTGGCTGCTCTTGAAACAGGGGCGTCACTAGACGATGCTGATGGCATTGAAATTGAGCAAAAGGAGACAGCAGCAGATGACGATGAAAAGCCCACTAGGGAGATGCCAGTAACAATGGAGCCACCTCATGTCCGATTCAATGCCCAGTTGACTGTCCAAGACGATGTCCTCTATATTTACGGAGGCACCTTTGAGAAGGGAGACCGAGAGTTTACCTTTGATGACTTGTATGCCATTGATTTGAGTAAGCTGGACGGGTGTAAGGAGATATTTAACCGGCCAGTGGAGGATTGGATTGTGCGTGCTCCCCTTCCCCCCTCCTCCCCCTTTTGGCTGTCGTTTTACTTTTACATGCTCAGTGGTCGGTCATGTTTGTTGTTTTTTTTTCTCTTTTCTGCTTCTAACAGCAGCAACTGCAGGAGTCTGAAGATGAGGACGACGAGGACGACGATGAAGATGAATACGACGAGGATGACGAGGAAGACGAAGATGACGAGGACGAAGATCAGGAAGGCCGTGGCGCCGAACAGCCTCAAACCCCCAGCAAGCGCAAGAAGCAACAAGACGTCTCATCCGACACCGCATCGGAAGCACCATCCACACCATCCGAAGACGAGGACACAGACACAACAGCCACATCTGTGGATGATGGTCTTCCCCACCCAAGAGTCAGTTTTCTATCCGCCCTACAACGTTCTTCCTTCCCCTCCCCCTTCTCCCTGTTGTTGCTGCTGGGAGTTCCACTAACAAACAAACAAACCATTGCAGCCATTCGAATCTCGGCGCGAATTCTTTGTCCGCACATCTGCTGAATGGCAGGAAATCCTGATGACGAGCCTCCGTTGGAAGAACATCCAGCCGGAGACGCTGGCCATCAAGGAAATCAAGGCCAAGGCGTTTGAGCTGAGCGAGGAGAAGTGGTGGGACAGCCGGGAGGAGATTACGGCCTTGGAGGAGGCCCAGGAGGCAGCTGGTATTCAGGAGGTTGTCAGCTTGGCGGAGAGAGGGGATGGTGGTGCGGCGGGTGGTGGTGCGAGGAGGAGATGATCTGGATAAGATATGGTATTATGAATCGGGGGACAAGGGAGGAAGAAATCCCGCAATGGAATCACGGGGACATGTACTCCGGCATGTAGTCGTCGTCCATCTACATTGAGAGCATCACGTAGTTCTTGACGCGACATTTTATAGCAACGCCATGCTCGAGCAGCAGGCTATATTCGTCTTCATCCCTGGTTACTGTACAGCCAGCCCTAACTATACTGTAACACACACAATTCATGCCCTCAACTCCTCATACCACCACGACCAACACCAACCCACACCAACACCAACACCAACATCAACACTAACACATCACCACCCGAGCGCCTCACCATCACAAATAATCAACACCCATCAACACCCATCATCGCCAAACTCCAAACCCCGTCCCAACCCTCATCCTACGTCCCACGCCCCTTCCCCAGATCCTCCTCCACGACCCCCTCGGCCGACCACCCGATCCCCTTCCCCCTCGTCCACAGCACCATCCCAGCCGCCCACTTCACCAGTCAGGCAGGCTGCTTCGCCATAGGAGGATACGTCTTGCCGTCCCTCTCGACCTTGGGCTCGCAAGCACATCTGTCCTGTGCGGCGATGCTGTCCATAACCATGGGGACGTGGCTCCCACAGCCCCACCATGTTGTTTTCTCTGTAATTATAAATCCCCATTAGCAATCTCATAATAACTAAAAGCATGTATTTTTTGGTCCCCCGGTGTCGCTGAAGAGGGCTAGCTGTTGCGGCGTAAGGTTCAGAACTCACTGCAGCTATCGCAGGATGCTTTTCTGCACATGTTGACGGGGACTTGAATTGAAATTGCGCTTGGCAGATTTGGTATGTGGGGATGGTTTGCTTTCCTTTGCTCTGCGGAGAGTATACTAGGCGATGCTGGAGAATGAAGCACGTTGTGCAATGGGACAGCTTGCGGTTTTTTATGGATGCACAATGCCGGGCCAATTGGTGGGGGACGGTGACGGTAGTTACGGGCCGCCATCGCGGTCTGGTCGGCGATCCCGGTTGTGGTCGGCGATATAGCCTCATAACCGCAAGCTTCGGCAACGACATCAGGAAGACAAACCTCCATCTGCAGAGCCTCTGTACTGTACATACTATAGCATAGCGTAGCATATCATATCATATCATAGCATAGTTATTACTGTAGTATGATTTGACTATGCTTGATGGCATTAGGCGCTGTTTGTACATCAGAATTACTCTTACCCTCATGTTGAAAATGTTCGAGCGACACGGCGTGGCGGTATTGCAACCGGCTATCATCCGATTAATTTGGATGGGTCAGTTGATTTGAGCCAGAGTTCAACTCCGACGAAGAAGCCCCAACTCTGCTTCTGCACTCTGCGTTGATGTGGCTGCAAAGTCAATTGCGAAGTTTATTGCACGCCAGCAGCATTCTGCGGCTTTAACAGTTTATAACCTGACTCACACCGCGCGGCATGGCGCGAGTCTATAACTCTGAATGTTCTCCGGTAGGGCACAATCGGTATGTAGTGTGTTGTATCACATATGCGATGACCGTTTATACTATACTGCCTCGGCGCCAATGATGTAAAAATCCAAACAAAGACATGCTGCTCAAAGAAATACCTAGGTAAATCCAAATAAGCCGCCGCGTTGGTGTATCAACGTTGCTAAAACAAAAATTCAAAATTCATTATCCAATGCGCCTGCAACAGGTAGTACCGCCGGCTCATGTCTCAGTTCCATTTTGCTCGGATTTTTTCTGCTTCAGTAGTACCTCGCTCTCAGCAATGGCCCGGATCATGTTGAGTGCGAGCTCCCGACCCTGCGAAACAGATCGTTCCGACGCATCACAAGGTACGTGGAAGAAGCAGACCTTCTTCGGTCTGCTCGCTTTCAGTAGATGCGACAAGCTGCAATAGTAGATCCAGTCACATAGAAATCGGCCGGGGTTTTCTGAAATACGCAAGTCTATATCCTTCTGTTCATGTTGCAATGGCGTCAGCATTGCTGGTCCACTCTCTGAAGCTGTCGATCTGATCTAACGCGAAGAACCAAGGGATTGTCTTACCGAGCTATGCGCCTGCCACCGTTTATGCACATCATCAATATCCAAATCTGAAATTATCTCATCGGGCTGATCATGCCAGATCCAGTCCGGATCTTCTGGTTTTCCATACGTGCCTTCTTCAGGCAACTGCAAGTCGACGTCCACAATCCGATATCCTCTTCGATGTGCCCGGCGCTCTATTTGGTAAAACGTCCGGGGACCGGTCATGCCAATGTGAATCACAGCATCAACATTGTATCCTTGATATGTATCCCAAAAGGAGGGCACAATATCGCGAATAAACTTGTAATTAACTCGGAGCGGCTCGGGATGTACGAGAATCCGAACGGGAGGGAGTTCGACCGTGCCACGTGCGTTGGGGTATTTGGCCTGAAGCGGCGGCAGATATGGTGGCAGATCCTTGGCAATTTCCCATGACGGGTTTACAGGCCATTGAGGCCGAAAAGGCTGTCGCGTGGTCAGTAGGATGATACGTGCCGAGCTTTGCGTCATGTATGGGTTTCGTGTATTCCCTGTGTAGGACTGAGCGGAGGACGTAATTACCAGGAAGCCGGTGACGAGCACAACCAACTCTTGCGGATCGTTGATTTGGGAACCCATGGTTTGCCGCCGGCAATTTGACCTCGATTTTATCTAAGGAATGTTAAAGTTGCTGAGAGCAAGGGCCAACCGAACTGTTGGGTCTCGGACTGCCGTTTGAGAGAGTTGCAGACCAACAGACCGGGACACCACCAACAGGCCGAGAGACCACCGAACAGACCGAGAGACCACCAACAGATCGAGGGACCACCAGACTGAGAGACCACCAACAGACCGACAGACCAACAGACCAACAGACCAACCAACAAGCCAACGGAGCAATAGCCCAGTCTCGCTCGACAGATTCTCAACGCCGATGGTGTGGCAGGGGCAAGACCGACGATTGATGAAGTTTACAAGTCAGGCGAGACAGGACAGGCAGCAGCAACCGCCGACAATTACCGACAGAAAATACGGACTCGTTTGGAACGACTGTTGTCGGTACCATGTCCGTTCTGCAATCTTGACTGAATTTCAATGACGCCAAGCTGTGAACGAGACCGCCTTGGAGAATGCAGGAACGTGGGGGTGCCCGCCTGGCCCCCGCTGCGCCCGGTAGGTGGGGTAGACAATGCGGCCGATTGTTTAAACATGCAGGCGGGCATGACGGGGGCAGCAGCTCCGCCAAGCACGTTCATCCCGCCTTCCTTATTCGGCAGAGTATGATGTTTGTCTTTCTGGTACTACTCCATATTGTTCTTGCTAGTTGACTAGCCACTCCGTACAGAATTACTAGTTTGAAGCGAGCAAACATGCCCTCCGCCTAGTAATTGTGCCATCAGGTGAGCATGTAAGCATGCGGTCATGGAACTTTTGGGACTGAAAGGAATCTCGGGACGGAGATCCTGGCACAATTCATAATGCCAAAAATACATTACAACTCTTCTCTTCAAAAGGTCAAACTGGCCGACCAAAATACACAGTGCGGCTGCATTCAAGTATGTAGGTTTACACATGTAAACACAGTACCAATTGAACCTGAGAGGCGACGCTGCCAACAGACCGTCTTCGTCCACTATAAAGCTGGCCGTCAAATCTTATCACCCTCGATCCTTGGATTCGTCTGGCCATCAACTAACTCCCTGATATACCCACATACTGACGTACAATGATCATATCGTCGGTTCTCAAAGTCGCCCTCGGGGTGGCATGCTCGCTGCTGCCTCTCGGCACTGTGGCAAAGTCGCACCATGCCGGCTCGTTCCCATCTCTACTTGATGCTACGCTTGAAGAGCTGCGCCATGGCCTGGACTCCGGCATGTTCACCAGTGTCGAGCTGACAAAAGCCTATATTGCCCGAATCAAGGAGGTCACCAATGATCTGAGACCAGTCAACACGATCAACCCCGATGCCTTGGCTATCGCCGCACAGATGGATTCTGCCAGAAAGGAGAACAGGCAGAATTGTAGGCCCTTGCACGGCATCCCGGTCCTCATCAAGGACAATATCGCGACGCTTGATAAGATGGACAACACCGCAGGATCTTACGCCTTTGTTGGTGCCATCCCAAGGGAAGAAAGCACCGTTGCTGCCAAGCTTCGAAAGGCGGGTGTCATCATTCTTGGAAAATCCAACTTGTCGCAGTGGGCAAACTGGAGGAGTCTTAATACGAGCAATGGATGGACATCGATTGGCGGCCAGACCAAGGGTGCCTACTTCCCTGGTCAGGATCCCTCTGGATCTTCTTCCGGCAGTGGTGTTGGCTCTTCCATTGGATTGGCGTGGGCCTCTCTGGGCACCGAAACCGATGGTTCCATCATTTCTCCCTCAAATGTCAACAATCTTGTCGGTATCAAACCCAGTGTGGGCCTCACGTCTAGATACATGGTTGTTCCCATCTCCGAGCACCAAGATTCCATCGGTCCTATGGCCAGAACCGTCAGGGATGCTGCGCACTTACTGGCAGCTATCGCAGGTCCGGATGGGAAGGATAATTATACTTCAGCCATCCCTTTCGAGGACGGCAGGCTCCCCGACTATGTTGCGGCATGCAAAGAAGATGGCCTACGAGGCAAGAGGCTGGGTGTGCCTCGATCATACAGGCTGTCGGACACCAACAATGAAGCCGACCCAATCCGGAAGGCGTTCAACGAAGCGCTGAAGACACTGCGCTCGGCTGGGGCCGTCGTTGTCGAGGATATCGACCTGCCCGGCGAAGATAAGGTCCACGGCCCTGAATATGAGGTGGTTCTTAATGGCGACTTCGTCATCGACATTCGCAAAGATTATATCGCGCATCTGAAAACGAACCCCTCCAACATCAACAACGTGAAACAGCTGCAAGACTTCACACGTAACCACCCCAAGGAAGAGTACCCTGCAAGAGACACTACCATCTGGAATATTGGTCTGGAACTTGGGTTCGACAACACCTCTCCTCAATTCTGGGGAAACTACTCTCAGCAGCTATACAACGCAGGGCCATTGGGAATACTCGGTGCCCTCAAAAACCATTCTTTAGACGCCATTGTTGTACCTACCGATTTCATGCCCGCGAGCCCAGCTATCGTCGGTAGCCCTGTCATCACCGTACCCTTGGGCAGGAAACCCGATGGTACGCCGGTTACTAGAAACGCCTTTGGCAATCTGAATGCGACTGCGCCTAATATGCCGTTTGGTCTTGGCTTCGCGGGTGCGAGATTCGCCGAAGAGACTCTGATCGAGATTGCGTATGGGTTTGAGCAGAAGTCGAAAGTGCGCCAAAAGATCCGTCCCTATGTGAAGCCCAAGACGGAGTTGAAGGATGTAGTTTGCAGGTAACATATGTCTTGTTAGTTGGCCTTTACTTTTTGGCCTTGCCCTAGATATGTTTTGACGTCGGACTACTTGCATCCTATGTATCATATTTGTGAGCGGCTCTGTACATAGGCAAAACACGATACCTATTAACTAAATATCACATTGAACAATATTTATCTATACTTTGTGATTTTATTATACCTTGAAATATTATTAATACATGGATTTATATGTACTAGGCTAGGTTTTCCATAATAACCAATCATTGACCAGAAGAAGTTATTTTAAGCCTTCTACGCAATGACCGTCTACATTTGCTGCCTTTCAATATGCAGTATTAAGAATATTAACTCAAGATGGAAGGACTCTTTGCAATTCGTCCGACTTTGATACGTAAGTCGATATCCCTGAAATGCTTAATGAACGCCATATAAATCTAGGACTGGCGTGAAGCTCCGGGCTCAAGCTGCTGAAAAGTAAATATGTGTACAAGAAGCTACTTCATCATGAACATAGCCTTGGCGAGCCTGCTGCAGTCGTCTCTTTAAAAAAAGCCACAGTTCTGGGTAGAAACTCCGTCAGATAATACCACGCTCCCACCGTTTTTTTTTCAATTTCAAACCACGCCCTTGTCTCAATGTGGCGGTCATTCAGAATCACCACTACTCGGGATATACGCAACCATAGCCTTACTCGCTCCCTCCATACAATACTGCACAACATCCACTTTCTTACCATCCCCCGGCCCCAACCTCGCAATCTGCCGGATGTCACTCGTTCTCGGCAAAAACAGCACATGATCCATACTCTTGTACGCAGAGTGCAACTTATCCAGATTATACGGCTGCATATTCCTCAGGTCAAACACCTCATCTGTGCTATACCCTGGGCCTCCCCACGGGGGACTGGCGAACAAGACCGTCTGGGAGGTGTCAATCCTTAAATCTGGGTGCAGCTCCTGGGGCCGGGATTTCAGGAGATCCAGATATTCGAAGCTGTCTGCGTGGATCCAGGTGATCAGCGAGGGGTCAACTTCGTACAGCTCTGCGTTGTTCTGGGCGCATGCCAGCGTTGATGGATCGCGCTCGATGGCGACGATGTGTTTCCAGCGTTGGCTCAGCGCAAAGGCGATAGTATTGCCGCCAGCTCCGGCGAATACATCAATGAGGGTGTCTTTTGAGGAGTCTATACTCGTCATTTCTTTTGCGATTTGGCTGGAGGAGGAGGGGGAGAAGTGGATTATGGGTTAGTTTGCTGTGCAAAAAGTTGAGGCGCGTGCCAAAAAGAGAGAGCATTTGCAGGACTTACTTTGCGATCGGTTCTGGGGTTACGCCGAACCAAGCGTCGTCGGTCATGTATATCCCTTCATCGTACCATGAAAATATGGAATATCTCTGAGAAAAGTATCTTTTTTTTTTAACGATTTAAAACCCCTCTGCATAAGTAGTTGGGAGGGTGTAAATGCGGCGGACAGACTCACTTTTGGATATCCCACGGCACTTGATGTTTGCCCTCGTAGTGCTTGCACTCGTCTGTAAGGGGAAATTTGTCTGCAGGCTCCAAGGCGTAGCTGGTTGATATTGTGGGAATGTGTGACTGCTGAGCGCTCCCCATGTTGATGTGTCTGATATAATGAGCTGTGGTATTGATCCGTGTTGTATGGTCGCGGCAGACAGCCTAGTAAATTTTGGCTCTTTTTACGGAGTACGGGAATGCTTTGCGCAGAATCAGTTATGGGACCACTAACACCAGCCAACGCCCCGCGGTAGCGCCGTCGTGTCACTGCAACCCTGTAGGACAAGGTTGGGAACGGAGTAACTAACTAGGCGGCTGCGGGACTGGACAGCTTGCGATAGCTTCAGACAACATCTAGCTACTCCTCCGACGCAAGCTTCCAACGATTCTTCTCGTTCTCTATCCCGCGCACAAACTCCGACTTTCACCCCATTCTAACAGAAGAGAGTCAAGAGCGAATCTCAGACGGAACGGTTGCTGACACGATAACCATGTTTAACGCCCTCAATCGCTTCATGTCCCGTCTCGACGGCGACCAGCCCCAACGACGCAACGAGCGAGGTTCCTTTGGCTTCCAGGTTCTCAGGAACACGAATCTCGAGCTGGCTATTGAGCCGTGGTTTGATTTTATTGTTGGAATAAATGGACGCCCAATTGTACGACGAGAACCGCCCAGATGAACATTCTTGCAGCGCCGCGATTTCTAACACAGTCGCTCTCTATAACAGGACGACCCCAATCCCGCTCTTTTTGCGCAGGAAGTTCGCAACTGTGCCGGTGGTACCGTGTCGCTCGGTCTGTGGAACGCAAAGGTATGCAAGGCAGCACCACGCAAGTAACTACGAGGTGTAACACGGGGGGGTAGTCTTTGCTGACGGTTTGTGATGGGCAGGGCCAACGGACACGAGAGATGCACGCCTCCTTGTCTGTGGACACATCATCCCTCGGCCTCACCCTCCAGTATTCTCCAATTGCTCTCGCTGCCAACGTCTGGCATGTACTGGACGTGGCGGGCAATTCTCCAGCCGATCAAGGCGGTCTCCTCCCATATAGTGACTACGTCTTGGGCAGCCCCGAAGGCTCATTACACGGCGAGGACGCCTTGGGCGAGCTGGTGGAGGACCACATCGGCCGACCGCTACGGTTGTTTGTCTACAACAATGAGTACGACGTGACGAGGGAGGTGACCATACACCCCAGCCGGGATTGGGGTGGCTCAGGAGCTCTGGGGTGTGTCTTGGGCTGCGGCGCGCTGCACCGCTTGCCCCCGCCGCTGAGCGAGCCCGTCAATGACCCGGGGGAAACCATGTTCGACGGAGCGGTTAATGAGAAGACTGAGCAGATGCCCCCATTTGTGCCTACGAACGCTTCAGCAGTGACGGTGCCGCCGGCGGGAGGCGAGTATCTAGTGCCAGCCCAGATGGTTGGAGCGGATCCCCAGAACGCTCCGCCGCGGTCTGCGGCGAAGAAGAAGGATAGGCAGCACGGAGCTAAAAACGACTTTATGGATGACTACTTCAAGGAGCAGGAGAAGAAGAGCAGAGACGCAGACAACGCACCGTCAAGCAAGGGATCAGGGATGCCGCCTCCACCAAAGTCAGGCAATCCTCCAAAGGCTGAAGCAAGCACGGACGAGAAAGCCGGAGAGTAGGGGGCTGTGTGACGAGATAAAACGAGATAGATACGGCGTATGGATGATTCCCCAAGTTGAGACCAGAAACTTGGGAAAAAAAAAGGTCTCTTCTTTTACTTGACTCGAGTCCCGCTATATCTGGACCCTGTGCAACTTTATGACGAGCTGCAATTGCGATATTGTACATTTTTTAGCTTTTATAGAAAATTTGTGTGACCATCCTTCCTCGCCATTCCTTTACTCTACATTGCTCAGTGAGTAGTCTCCGCCGCTCCGCCTAAGCGCTTTAATTGATGAAGTTGACGCAGAAAAAATGCAGGATGAGGCTGCAGACGACGAAATCGGCAAAAGCCCTGTAAAACAAGAATTGTCAGCATCGCTAGCTACGTCGCATCCATCTGCATAGGAATGGATAGAATCTCGATGTACCTCTCGGGAGAAACAGATGGGAAATCGCTCTTGTTCGCAGCAGTCGTCTGTATTCGCAGTGAGACTGAATACCATGTCAGTAACTATGAAACCCAAAAGGGTAAACATAAAAAAAAAAAAAAAAAGAGCCAAAACGAACCCGTCAAGACGAATTGGCCGACCGTAGCGCAGAACCCCGAAAGAAAAGCATTGAACGGCTATGGCACGCCGCAAAGTTAGTCAAGAATCATCAATGCCAAAACTCTCGTGTCGTGGGGAGAGGGGGAAGACAGCAAGCATACGTAGTTGCCCGCAAGGACGCAATACAAGAACTGTAACCCTCCGACGAGGACCAAAAAGGAGAGAAACACGTCAATGAGCTTGGTGCGCTGAGGTGTCTCCTTTGTGTAATACTGGTAAATGTTCATGAGGACATCGTCCCAGTTTGCCCGGTTGCCCTTGTTGGCTGGGCTTTTGACTGTTGAGGAGCTGGCGGGACCGGGACTGCTCGTAGAGGCAGTCTCTTGGGCTGTGATGGTCGGAGCGGCCGTGGGCGTGGCAGTTCGGTCGCGGGCATTCTTCTTAGGAGCCATGTTGGGCGGGCTGTGCTTCCTTCCTGGTTGAATTGGCGGCACGGAAACGGTGGTTGTTATGGGGAGATCTGCTCGACGTCGCTGGGCGTTGTGAGTAGAGAGTCAAGTATGGACACGATAGCTCCAAGAAGCAGGGGGCGTTGTGATTGGCTGCCCAGCTTGAGTGAGAAAGTCGGGGGATGTACGGAGCAGGGACCCACTGATGGCGTCAATTGTCCCGAGGTGGTTCGGCTGGATATATTATAGAGCCTCCATCCGTATACTCCGCGCGACGAATTCAATAAGTTCCTTAAACATTGTTCGTCACCAGGAAATTCGCTTGTTCAAGAATCAATCGATAGCCTTTCTAAAATGGTACGCTGAATGCTGGTTGCATGGTCCCCGCTGCGAGCTCTCACGCTCCCAAGGCGCTGCTGACGCATTCATTATATCTGCAGCCTCAGCTCGACAGCTCTTCCTACGCGCTCGCCTTGCTCACTGCCGGCGGCGGCATCATGGGCTATGTGAAGACGCGATCTGTGCCCTCAATCATTGCTGGCACTGCCGTAGGAGTTCTGTGTACGTCGTATCCCCTTCGCCCCGAAGTGGCGAAAGCTGCTTAGACAAGTCTAGAGAAGCATTCAGCAACTGACTGTACCATACGTATAGACGGACTCGGCGGCTATCGCATCCAAAACCGCCAGCCTTATGGCGTTGAGCTCAGTCTCTTGGCTTCGATTGTCCTCGGAGGATCGTCCATCCCGCGGGCTATCCGCCTCAGAAAGCCAGTCCCTGTGCTGCTCAGTGTTCTATCTGCTTTTGGTTTGGTCACATTCGGAAAGGCCTATCAGCAGAAGCTGTAGATAGATATGGACCACTGCCAGCTCTGTACACATGAAACTATTGAATTCGATGAAAATATAATCTCGGCTCAATCACTGTCCTCCAATTGGAAAATTTGTTGTCGTATCGCATTAACAATGTCCTGTACAAATGTTGTTCCAATCATAAACACCTCACAATGGCTCGCTAGTTTTCTGCCGATGCCAGCCTCTCTCTCAACGTGTATTCTTAAAAGATCTTTTCCCCCCGATGTACATCGTTCAAGATCAATCGTGGATTGCACATGTCATGTTTCATCGCCAGCGCATCAAGCCATCATGCCATTTTAGAGTCCCAGCGCCTTCTGCTCCTCCTTGATCCTGTCTCGCTTCGCCCTTGCCGCCTGTCGGTTATCTGCCTGCAGCTTTCCGCGTTCGACCCGTAGGCACTGGTTGACCTTTTCTTTAATGTCGTTGCAGCCCCCCGTGGCTTTGTGCATGAAGCCCTTGTTGTGGCAGTCCTCGAGGGCAGCGATGATTTCTTCGCACGCTGAAGTGTCCGGCCCCCGCTTGTTAGTTTTCTGTACGACGGCTCGCGCAAGCCCGCGCGAGATAATGGAGAATGGAGAGACAGACTTGGGAAGTCGGGAGATCATACCTAGCGCATTTTTGGTATGCAGATGAGGGTGCATCTTGGCTTGTGATGGGTAGGAATTAACTGAGCAGATCGATTGCTGCTTGACTCGACTGTTTCCGCCGGTAGGCAAGGCTAGCGACCTTCTGATTTGGAGACTTTTCGAGGGCAGCCAACCACAGTGCTTAGATGGGGCTTGCTGTGGGCTCGTGGCTCCCGCACCGCCGCCTGTAGGCATTGATTGACACTTTGCCTGGCCCAAAGTGGGATGTGTCTGGCCAGTATTGAAATCTCCAGTCGTGCATCGTCACCCACGACTTTCTCTAGCTGAGAAACTGATTGCGAATATATATACTCTACATCAGGACTGTCCTGGTCCAAAGACATCATGTCTGCGCAAACGGCCGCCGCCGCACAGGCACCAGGCAAGAAGCAGCAAGGTATGTGCTTCATCCTCTTCGGCCCTCCTATTTCGAATTTCGGATTTCACATTTCACATTTCGCCTTGCTAATGTCCACCGCCCAGACCTTCAAAACACTTACTCAACCTACAAGAATACTCTGCAGCAAATAGCTCAAAAAATCGGAGATATTGAGCAAGAAGCAGAAGAGCACAAGTAAGGCACCATCCTAATAGCGTACAATTTGGGCCTCATCGCCTCGTTGAGATGAGATGAGACGACCGCCTTGGCCTTATCGAGGTTCTCTTAACAAACCTCACCCTCCCGGTTCTTCCGTCATCAACATGTGCCTAGTCATATCTATTTTCCCCACCTCACCGCATTCGGCATACCTCTCACCACTTGCAAGACATGCTTGTTACTAATTAACCGCAAAAAAACAACAGATTAGTTTTGGAAACCTTGGAGCCTTTGTCTGAGGATAGGAAGTGTTTCCGACTCATCAATGGCGTTTTGGTAGAGAGGACGGTCAAGGACGTAGTTCCTGCACTGAAGACAAATCAGGATGGGTTGAAGAAGGTCTTGGATGATTTGGTGAAGCAGTACAAGACGAAACAGGATGACCTTGATAAGTGGAAGGTTGGTGATGGCCCCCAATTTTCAAGCACCCTCTTTTTTTTTCCTGTTTTCTGTTTCCAGAGTTCTGTCTTTTTTTTCAGTCGTTTGCTATGGGCTAACTGTAACTACAGAAGAAGAACAATGTGCAAGTAGTGCAGCAATAAGAAGAATGAAAAGAAGAAAAAAGATCTATGTCTGCCGTGAATTACGTTGCGTCTGTTTGATCATAAATAACACCGAAATACTTAAGTTTTCTTCCGTCATAATTTGTCGTGCCAGCGAATTGACATTTCACACGATGATGTACGGAGTAGAAACTGTCGATTTGTGTCAGCTGGTTATCGGGCCAGGTCTTTGGGATTGGGTTATCGCAGCATCTCATCGACAAAATCATCGACACAGGGGGCGTCCACCCTGGCTTGCATCAGAAGAACGAACACATTGTGGCTGCGTATCGTGCTCAAGGCGTGACCGGGACCTGCAAGTACTTTCCCCGGCATGATGCGCTGCCAAGTTGCAGAGTTGCAGAGTTGCAACCAATTGAGTAAATTAGTCTGGGTTGGTGATGGGGTTTGGATGCCCAACCACCCCCTTCTCCAATCTCAGCCAATATCACCAAGGTCAAGCAGTATCTATGCTTCACAGCATGAAAACCACGTTTTTTACCCGACCAGTTCCTTAGGATCGTTAAGTCGATGGCAAGGATATATCACATTAAATTACACCAAAAACATAAAAAATCAAACCATTCGCATCGTTCCGTTTGGCCAAGTAAGTTATGAGAACGTCAACACCATCCCAAAGCCATGCATTCTTGGGACCCAAGTATTCCGCATACCCATCTTAACTGTCATCAACACACCCTCAATGTTTGTCATTGCTGGCAATGCCACGTCATTGGCAATGAAGTGTTGACGGATGTTTACATCTTGTGTGTTGGTTTGAAAGAGTGGTATTTTTCGGCTGGTTGATGCACCATCCCTGGTCATGCCGCTTAGCGGGGACTAGATGGGCATAATCGGACAGAGCATGCTTGTGCAGCTTGTAGGCCAAGCGGCCCAGGAACACTCTCAGATTATCGTATTACAAGTGTACTCCGTATTGTATGTAATCTGTGCTACCCCTCCCCTGTCCGACGTCAAGGGGCCTCGCTGAATGAACTCCAAAAAAAAAAGGCAGTATAAGCTGCATGTCTTGAGTGCCATCGAGATATTTCCTTCACCCAGTGCAATAAGTGGTGGTGTGCGGAGTACGGTGTACGCATGGGGCATCCCGGCCAGCCACTTGGTAGTTCTGGAAGCGGTAGTTCGTTCCGTTGATTCGGTGAAGAGGAGTGGCTGGCCGCCTCAAATGACCGTTCTTGCTGTTGCTCCGCGTTGTACGGAGTATACCAAATCTGTTTGGCGATGAATCACGCCCAGGGCATTAATGCCTCAGACAATAGCGTGCGAGAAACAAGCAGTCATGTCGCGACGAGCGCAGCAGAGGCATGGATTGCGCAAGGAGGAAATGCTGTCTCCACGGACAGCCCAGCTGTCAATAACAGGACTCAATGTATGTCCATCCGTCCGCCCTGGTTCTCGGACGAGGTCACAACGTGGGAAATATCGTCTTTTGGGGCTGTTGTGTCATGATTATCCGGCTAGCTGCAAGCCATGGGCTTTAAATGCCCAACTTCTCCGCTGTTTACTCGTGTTGGAAAGATACCAAGCAAATGGCTTCCAAAGCATGAACTCCGTAACTGCGACTAAGCGGACCGCGAAAAGCAAGAAGGAGATTGGGGTCCCATGCATGTCGCCGCCGAAGCTGACCTGTACACGCATGCCTCTTTCTGCAGCAGCAAGCCGTGGCATGGGTTGAACAGCTACCGCGCATGATAGGCACATATCGTGGAACCTAACATATTCTGCAGTCGCATACGGAGTACGGAGTAGCTAGTATGGCTACAAAATGCTGCCCAACCATTGGGTGTATTGGCGATTTGCATCGTGAGACGGCTGCAGAACGGGCCTCTGCGCCTGCATTTCAGGCAGCGGTTCCTGGACGGGCCCGGAGGACTGGGCATTTACTGATTGGCAGCCTTCTTTCGTCTCTTCATTGAACAGCCGTACGTTAGCCTGCTACCCATCGAGATGATACAGTTCGAGAATTTGAGTGGCTTTGTGATTGAAGATATTTGTAACAGTGTCAGGCAAAGCGAGCCGAGATTCATGCAATGGTTTTGCGTCGAATTGACGGTGGGCGGCGGGAGGGGGTGTCGATGTAGAATGAAGGGCCGAACTGCTCTCTCTGTCACCATGACCGCTCTGTTCGTAAATTTCGTTCCCATGGAACTAAAACCCTTGTTGGTTTGGAACGTATGTGCATGGTTTGAGGCACACCGCTATTGTGTGTCATTTGAACACCTCGTCGTTCTTCCAAGTCTTCTTACCAACAGATGAGAGGACTTTGAGATGGAGATGGCTAGGGAACGAGAATTATGGACCTGGCTCGATCGCGATGCAGCATTGAAGTGAAGGAGGTTGATATGGTCAAGTCATTCCCAAAGGCAATGGTGGACTGTCATAAAATTTGGGACGCCGGGAGATAGATTATGTATAAGACGCGGGAGAGAGTTATAATTGTACGAAGGTGCCTGGGGAGGCAATGGGACGGGCAGTACATGATATATTGTATTGTACATTAGGCGTTCCCGGACAACAGACAACAAGACAATGCCAGGTCATGTTGGCATGCAGGCTCCTTGCAAATCATTGCTTATTAGTCCCGCCGTAATGTGCATCTGGTAAGTGCCAGTCTTGTTGTTCTTCCCTTGCTCCTGCCACTGTCTGTATCAAGAACATTGCTCCACCGTTACATGCTGCAATAAGAAGTGCCAGCCAGCCAGGTCCGCCAGACTTGCGATGTGCGCTAGGCTCCTTTAGCTCCTGCAGCCGCCGCGGACCACCAGACTCGTTCAATCAGCGGTCCCAACACGGGAGGGAGCTTCCTACGCGTTAGCTACCTTGACTGGTACCTAGGAGCCAATTGGTGCTGGGCAGCTACCCAGCAACCACTCAAGTACTCACTCCGTACTTCGTACTTTCGTATGGCTAATACGGCCGCCATCGGGTTTCCAGACGCAGCACCAGCCGCTCGCTGGCCCGGCCCACCTCCTGGAGTCTGCGGTTCTGGTCTCTCGATGTACGGAGCAGTTGTAGTTGCAATGTTGACCGCACCTTGGTTTCTTAGCCTCGTCAGCCTTCTTCCCTCTTGCAAATAACCCCACGCCTGCCCGTGGCCCACCAATGTAATTGTTGCGACCATCCATCACGGAACGACGCCGATTCCCTCGTTTGATAACCAACTCAATCCATTGCGCTGGCTTTGTCCTTGACCCTAGAGCATCCGGTGAGTAGACCTGTTCTTATTATTCTCGCTCCTGCCTTGTCTCTATTATTTTCGGTGCTCGGGACACGACCTGCAGCGGCGGCACCGCGGGCTTGACAGACATACATTGCGCCTCGTGTAACACGCATCGCGGCGCAACTTGTGTCGTCGCGCGCATCCAAGCTTATTAGCTGTCGCCCGGCCGCTCGCCCAACATGGCTGCAAAGCTGCAAAGCCGCAAGGCCGCAAAGCCGCAAAGCCGCAAAGTTGCCATCCGTCCAATACTGTATTGCACTGTACAGCACAATAGACATGCAATCATCCTCCCCCTGCTCTGCGCACACCCCTTTCAAAACAAGCCCTTTATCGGACCGGAAGGTCGTCGACTCGCTCGCTGTGTCGTGGACCCCAATCTGTCCGTCTGTTACTGGCTTCGCGCACGCTTGCATTCCCACCCCTCCCTCAGTGTGCCGTTGTCTCCCAACCCACCAGGAATTATACAAGACACTCCCAAGCGCAGTCGTCATAACCCCATTATCTCTTCACCCTAGGCAGGAGCGCGACAACAGCCATATGCGACCGCAATTGTCCGGTCAAACGTCACCATTGACGCATCTCGTGCAGCTAACCAAGCAAGATCAGCCCCAGACTACCCGAACGGCGCTCTCTGCCCTACGTCGACCTGGCCAGGGGGACACATCATCTTCCAGACCCATCGGTACCAACCCGAACACCTTTTACACAAACGCTAGCACCCGCTGCAGGTAGCCAAATATGTCGGACTCCCCCCAATCTCCTCCAAAGGATGTCGACCAAGGTGCACAGTCGCCAGACGACGAAGGACAAATGAATGACAATCAAGACCCACACTCGGCTGGCGGCGCCGCTGGTTATGAGTTTGAAGTTAAAGAGCAGGATAGATGGTTACCTATAGCCAATGGTAAGTCTTGGGTCGAAGTGCTTCTCATCGAGAACAGTTGTGCGATTATATCATTTTGGCCGCTGTCAGCTTGCTTGCTTCCCCCTTTTCCCCCTCTCTCTCACAAATTACCTTGACAATTTACAATTTGATCTTTCATGTCTCAAGACTCGCCTCTGGGTCCGTCTGGGACGAGTCGTGCATCTAAATCAGATACCGTCGATGAACTTGATGCTAACATCCGAAACTTTGCTCCAGTTGCAAGGATTATGAAGAACGCCTTACCAGACAATGCGAAGATTGCCAAGGAAGCCAAGGAGTGTATGCAAGAGTGTGTCAGTGAATTCATATCCTTCATCACTAGCGAAGGTACGTTGAGCGGCGTCATATTCTCTGCACCTTAAACGCGGCCGACTAGGACAACCCCGTTTCAAACTGAACACCTTGCCCTTCTGACTCGAACTTGATACTTTTTGTTAGCTTCTGAAAAATGCCAGCAAGAGAAAAGAAAGACTGTCAACGGTGAAGATATTCTCTTTGCAATGACCTCACTTGGATTTGAGAACTATGCGGAAGCTTTGAAAGTTTATCTTTCAAAATATCGCGAGGTATGTCGCCAGTCCTTAATGGTTCACTGCTCACTGAGCCAAGACGTGGAGTAGGTGCTGACCACCTCACAGCAACAGAACCAGACCAATAGGGAACGCGTCATGGAGAACACTTGGGGTAGCTCTATCATGCCCGGCGAGAAGGGCGAAGGGTCGGCTAGCACAGAGTTTGCCACTGGCGAAGCCTCAACTGCCGCTGAAGGTGGTACCGATCCTAACTACATGTATGGCCAGCACACCGGCCATAATGGTGCTGCTGGGGACGGCTTTTAAACTTCGCTACTTTCCTTTCGACCGAGGTTGCCTATGCTATGACGGATGCCAGGGACACCATACCACGAATCTCAAAGCTTCCTCTGTCTGAATACTACAGACATTTTGGGAACAAAAAAGAACAAAAATTGCACACAGCGGTTACAACCCACCCTTCAAAAATGGTATTATACTTGTTGCTTTGGATTATTTCTTTATGTTGCTGCTGATAGGTACATGTAATACTATGGGCGGCGCCAAGTGGTGTGGACGAATTGATTTGGGAAAAAGGAACCTGGAACAAAAGGCAGAGCTTGCTGCTTAGTTACTCAAGGATGTTTGAAAGATCTCCCCCTCCCAATAACAGCCAGATGTCTTGTTCTATGGATGGAAATGGGCTTCTCGATGATAGATTTTCTGGCTCTCATTTTAAGCTGGCGGGGCTACTTCGAAGCAGGAGTCGGTTTGTGGATTTATGCGAAAGGCTTCAACAGATACAGTGGACAGGCCCAGACAGAGCCTGCCAACATGATACGATCCGAGTACAGATCAAAATCTTAAATACGTAGTGTTTTTTTCCTCATCGCAATAGATGTTCGGAATACGAAGAGGGAACGGAGTTACATCCACAGAAGAGTCTAGATGGACGGACAGGAAAAACTGAAGTCATTTGCTTGCCTAGCTACTTAGTTGGTGTCAGAACACCAGCGTTTCCCAAAAAATACCATGCAGTTTACAGAAGACGACTAAGCGAGCGTTGGTCTGTCCTGATGCACGAACCATTCTAGTTTGATACTGGAGCCGAAGGGATATTACCTACGCATTTCAAGGTGCCATGGATGCATATTCATAATCAATGAAACCAGGACGGGACAGCCATGTTTCATTAATACGTTCTTGCCAAACATATGAGAAGGAGAATAAAACATATAACTTTTGTCTCCCACTTCATCCAGCTCATCTAATATTTGTGGGTCAGGAAATCAAAATGGTTGGAAGGCACGTGTGAAGCCCCACTCTTCTCTCTGAAAATCCTCCACCGCCTTGAGAAAATGTGCCAGACCCCTACATCATTGTCTTCACCTTCTCCGCATTTAAAATTTATCTATCGCAGCGGAATCATTCCCACATTCTTGTCCGTGATTTCATTCTTCAATATTGCGGCAAAACTGGCGACCTTGAATTTTTTCCAATCCCTGGATGTATTGTTACGTTCCATTTATTTTTGCCATGACCCCGAATAAGCAACCATAGAGATCCCCGGTGTGACCACAGAAACACATCCGCAGTTTGTCTGCCTGAATCCTGAAAGAGCTCGTCGAATTAAGCCATCACCATTTTGATGCGACCGTTCACCCCAAACTCTAGGGCCCTACCTGGCCCTATACCTAGAAGCGCTACGCCTGTGAAATCTATTCTCAAATCTGTCTCCGTGCTGGGAAGAAGAAAAGAGTTACATGACGTGCCAGAATCGTCGTCACCTTTGGCACCGGAGAGCCCGACGAAACGACGGAAAGTATTCTTCGACGATATTCGAAATGTGACATATGAAGTTGGTCGCAGAACAATGGATGACGTTAAGTTAGAGGTGCGAGTGGCCCTGGAGGCCCATCTCCGGGGGAACGATGGACAATACGACCTGTTGAAGGAGATGTTTGCCAACGACAAGCAAAGATACCTGCCTCCCGTGGTGGGGGAGGAGGACGATACTTTGAAACCACACGAGCTTCAAGTTTACGTCATGGCTTTGACAAGCTGCATACCCATATTGAAGGGGAAAGACTGCAACGGTCTTGTCAAGACGATTCTGAAGTGCGCTTGGCTAGGAAGGGATGAGGCATTCACCAAAGTCTTTACGCATTTCCTGGCTGCTCTCGTGAGCGCGCAAGGGTCTTATCTGGTACCAGTTCTATCAATGATGGTTGAGAAGTTCCGCGATACTCGACCATCTGCGTGGTCTGTCCCCGATTTCCCCGAGGTGAGCCGCGACACCATGCGCGAGAGGCTGCACTCTGCCATTCAGTACATGCTTCAAATGTTTCCCTCAGCTGTGACGGTACTCGAGAACTTGCTTGGATCCAGGTTTCCCTTCCCTGACGAGTCCATGAGGGTGCACATGGCCTATATTCACAACTTGTTGCAGGTCATGGCCTACATTCCCGACTCACAGGATGAGATTCTGGACCTTATTTTGAACCGGGTTGTCAAGATCGATTCGCAAATGCAGGTGGACTTGGAGGATCTAGACGATGACGTCGCTGCTGCGGTTATGTACGCGCTGCGGGAAAATCAACGGCAGCCGTCAACTTGGGAAGACGACAATTCCGATGAGAGTGATAATGAGTCTGTCGATAGCGAAGACCTTGACTATGATCAAGAAGCCGTTAGGATTAAAAATGTCAAAGAGAGCGTGGAGAAGATGGACGCGGTTTTGGATACATTATTCGGCGTGTACAGCCCACACTTTGCGAATCCCGGATCAGACAAAGCATTCGACATGTTCACTACGATTCTCCGCGAATTTGACCACATCGTTTTGCCCACGTACAAGTCCAGGCACACTCAGTTTCTGATATTTCATTTTGCACAGCAACACGAGCGGCTCACTGATGCATTCTGCGGTCAACTTATCGCCACTGCGTTCCAATCTAACACGCCAAATGTTTTAAAGCAGGCTGCCGCAGCATATCTTGCGAGCTTTGTCGCCCGGGGAGCCCACGTCCCGCCCAGCTTAGTGCGAACCATGTTCACGCTGCTACTGCATCACCTCGAGCAATACAGAAGAAAGTACGAGCCTTTATGTCGTGGGCCAGACCTGAAGAGATTCCATCCATACTACTCGCTTGTTCAGGCTACGCTCTACATTTTCTGCTTTAGGTGGCAAGATTTGGTCGTGTCTGCCCCCGAAATGGTTGATCCTGACGATCCGGTTTCTTACATCGGACAAGATTTAGAATGGATTGGGACGTCTAAACAGGATTTGTGGGTACAGATTTTTGGAAAGCTCAACCCGTTGAAGGTCTGTGCGCCAGTGATTGTGGAAGAGTTTGCCAAGCTGGCGCACCGACTCAATTTCATGTACGTCTACCCTTTGGTGGAGAGTAACAAGCGCGTCCGATTGACGCAGTTTCTCTCGTCGACGTACTCAATGGGCGGTGCGCTGCGTGACGCCGGTTTTGAGGATCAGAGCGAGAGCTACCACCAACTGGATCCATACTTCCCCTTTGACCCATACCAGCTACCAATCAGTAAGCGTTGGCTGACGGGTGATTATGTGAACTGGAAGTCGATGCCCGGTCTCAATGATGAAGACGACGAAGACAGCGATGATATGGATGAGGAGGACGACGACGATGAGTTGGAGGAGGGAACTGCCACAGACAGTGACGGCGACGATTTTGAGTAATAAGCGATTTCTGCAGTTGTTTGCTTTGCTTTGGCATGTTTCTGGATTGCTGAGAAACCACTTACATATGGAGGATTTCTACGTGGATATTTTTGTTATTATATTTGGCATTAGCGAGGAGTTGGAGGAAAGGAAAGGAAAGGAAAGGAAATTGATTTTTTTTCTTAGGTTGTCTCGGCCCATGGATGGAAAAAGTAGATGTGCAGACATGGTAGATGTGAATTCTAAAAACAGTTGTGATTTGAGGCTTCAAACTTTCAGATTTGCGTTGCCCGTGAACCGCAGTGTTAACGTAGCTGCTGTGCAATGATGTGTCTCGGTGAAAGAGAGGGAGAGAAGCCTGACGGTGTCAGGCCGTTGGAGCTGACCCCAGATCCGGCTCGCGGCTCGGATCAGAGACCCCAGACAGGCAGCTTACGGGCGCAGACTTACAGCCGCTCTCACTCTCACTCTCACTCTCACCCTCACCCTCACTCTCAGACAGACCTAGCCGGGCCAAGAAAGTGACCTCCACCATCATTGATCGACACTCCGCATCTCAAATCTCCCGTCTCACCCATGCCAACTCTATCTCTCTTCTTTTCTATCCTCTTGCAGTCCTCCACCTCTTAAAATTGCCTACGACTGCTTATCTCCAGGAATATTCTCGACCTAATTTAGATTCAGCGGCAGCCAGTCATCGCTGAGGCCAAAGATTTGATCCTCCGTCCTGCCCCCCCAACCGAGTACTCCGTATACATGCTTCAACCCACGGCACCGTGAATACCACAACCGTCCCACCGACGCAGTGGCATCTCCTTGACAACCGGCTCACCCAGAGCACCAGCGGTTTCCGAGTGACGCGACTGGACTAGCATTTAATTTGCGTCAAAAGGGCAATACAGGCGCCATGGGCGAAGAGGGCAATGGCTCCCGGCCGTCGTTTGCGTCGTATTGGAAGAAAGGCAAGCAGAAGCTGAAGGGTAAAGGATCTGCCGCTGCGTCTGCGTCTCCAACGTCAGATCAGCAAGCAGGATCTGAAGGCGCCAACAACGCATGTAAGTCCACCGCGTGGTTTGCTCTTCATTCTTCTCGTTGAATTGTCTTGAGGTGGTGGTGGGATTGGGATGATTCCATCTGGCTGTTTCGCCACAGAGAGAGTAGCTATATCGTCTCTAGCCGTGTCATAGTCTCCAATTTCACCATCTTGCCACGTCTTCCTCCTCCTCCTCCTCCTCCTCCTCCTCCTCCTCCTCCTCCTTCTCCTCGTCGTGGTCGTCGCAATGATATTAACCTAATCCCGAGAAACTAACCAGAGCAATTGGCAGCGCCAACCACTAAGGCCCAAACCGCAAAGGAGAAGTCGCAACTACGTCGCGCGCAGGTCCGCCGCGCTCAAATCCAACACCGTCAGCGCAAAGCCAACTACACCAAACAGCTTGAACTGGATGTCTCCCAACTGCGAGATCTGGTTGCCCTCACCGAGAAGGAAGCCGCCGCTCTGTTACTGGACAATTCCTTGATGCGCCGAGCTCTTGAGAATGCCGGCGTCGCAGCCACTCCATTGACGACGTCTCGGAGTCTGCTGCCTGGTACAGTGTCGCTATCGCCAGAAGACGCGCTGCAGCAGATGCAGTTGGATCCTCCGCCCGTAATAGGAGTTGGGAATTCACCAGCAATCGCGGAGCAGTCTCCTGAGCTGTTTGGTGATATTGATATCGATGACTTGACGGTTACGCTGAGTATGGATAATGCGCTGGGGACCCCGTGCTTTCACATCAGCTCGAATTCATCCGTAACTAGCATCACGGGTAATACCAGTCCGCAAGGAAACATATCTGGTGGCGGCGCACAGCAGCTTTCGACAGAGCAAGAACAACGGGTTGTCAACTTCATTCTGGGGTACGTGTGTCTCCTTCATGCCCGCAGCAGCCGTTGCCTTACAAATTAATCATTCACTCCCCCGCCACTCTCCCCTCCTTTCCTCTTTTCCCGCGGACATGTACACACTACTAACCTTGCTGATAGTCTCGAACACTGCTGCTGGGACCACTTCTGGCTCGGCGACTCGCACCTCCACGACGACCATCCAGACTCTGAATCTGAAAAGGGCCACACCCTCACAGCCTCGGCATACTGCATGGCTTCCGCCCCCGACAATGTCTATTCCGACCGCTCCGCCTTCCAAAGTAAATTCAAGCCCAATCCCACTCTTACATGGGGCATGCCCAGCCTTACGCTCGATTCGCTCCACGGTCTCGCTTCGTCTCTTAACCCGGGCGACCTGGAGATCACCCCCGTTCAGGCCTGGTTTGAGCTGGCGAGCCGGTATCCGGTGGAGCTGCTCATGGCTGGAGACGTGATGGATAGATTGCAGAGGGAGTTCAATGGCGTGACGAAGTGTGTCGTGTATGGACCCCTGATTGAGAGGGTGGCGTTTGAGAGTATCATTGCGAGGGTATTGGGGCCGTCGGAGGGGTCGTTATTGGCATGATCGATTGAGACTGACAAGATGTGAATACGGGGAGTTATTAAGGGCTTGGGGAATAGGAATAGCGTCAGCGTCAGCGTCAGCGTCTTGATATGGGAAGTGAGGTGGGGCGGTCCAAAGCGTTGTGATTTTGAATATTAGCTGCAATGGGAAGAGGCCGAGACGATAATGTTCATGGGCAAAGTGTTCATCTTGAGCGCGTGTTAGAGAGAGAGACAGACAAGGCTAATGAGAAGAACCCCATTGTTGTTTTTTTTTTTTTCCTTAAACACGTTAGATGACATTGGAAAAGAAAGAAATTTTACGCTTATTGATTGATCTGTAGGTTTCAAGAACACCGTGTGCGGAAGACTCATCAACCTCCCAGTTTGATTATTCGCCAGGAGGACGAGCGCACACACAGCCTACACGACGTGGACCGAAATAGTGAGAAGATGAATTACACAGCCGATGATGATGACGATGATTATACATTTTCTATATGCACAGATTAAAATCAAACAAAACTTCGCCACCCTTCAAAGCGCCTTCACCATGGTCCTCTCATCAAACAAATCCTTTAGCAGTGCCTGGATACATGCGTCTCGATCCAATGAACACATTGCGTACGTAGACTCGAATGCAAAAATGCTCAATTGGCCAAAGAAAGGGCGCAAGACCTTAGCCACGAGCTCGTCTTTCCTTTCCAGACTGACTTCATCATTGATACCGCCCAAACCCAGGAGCGGTCGCCTATGCGAACCACTGGCCGCAACGTGGGCTTCACTGTCGGTTTGCAGCGAAGCCCTCCCAAGGCTTCCCAGCTCTTCGGAAAGCTCATCCACTAGGGCAATCGGCTGATATGTGGATGAGCGGTAGACTGCCTCGATGGTGTCGGTGATGAAAAGCCATTCATGGAGTTGGAAGTCGTCCGGGGCCACACAGATGAGTAGATCGAGAAGTTTGCAGGCCTGGATGATGCCTGAGTTGAGGTACATATCTGATGCTGCGCTGTGGTCGGGGGCAACGACGGATGAAATGGCGGCGTGGATTTCCGCATTGACCACAGGCCAGGACATAGCAAGGTGGATGGGACTGGTCTTGAGAACCAGGGCTCGAATGACCATGTAGACATCCGCCCTGGTTGTTGAGGATGGGGAGGACGTCAAAGTTGCAGCCAGCAATTCGACCAATTTGTCGAAAATAGTCTGAAGCTCGGCCACAAAGGCATCATCCGCTGCAGCCAGAACCAAAGTCGCAATTCGTCGCAAATTGAGCTGTGTCTTCCTATCGGCTTCCAGTCTTGCAGAAGTGGCACCAACACCAAATACGATGCCGGCTGTAGTCGGGGCGCTGATGCGGGCAACAAATTCGGGCATTCGGTCTTTATCTGTAAGAGCCCATTGTTTCAAGAGTGGTAGCCAGCCATCCTTGACCAGAGCTAGATTCATTCCAAAGAAGCGGTTGTCGTTGAAAGCATCGCCCACATCCTTCCTCCAAGTTTTCTGGTTGTTCTGAAGTCTTGACAGCTCGAATAGCAGCGTCAGAGTGTTGGAGGAAACCGTATACGGAAATGATTTGGACCGCAGTGTCGGGCTAATGACATTGGTTGATATGGATCCGGCAGCCGAGAGCACGCGATCCGGCTCAACCAATATTTTAGACAAATTCGGAACTACGGAAGCCAAAGCAGAAACGACATCTTCAGGGCCGTCTATGGCTGGGGGGTGCTGACGGGAGCCGTCTGTCTTGCCTGACTTCTCCGGCGTATGATTCAGGCTGCTAGACTCGGTAAACGTCAGTGGTCGGGTGGTGAAAAGCGCAGCCAGCAGCCGAAGGAAGAGATCCTAAACTCATGTCAACAAAAATTATCCCACTTGCGAGAAACAATGCCCAACAGAGAGGAGGGAGTGGCCTACCCCTAGTTCTCGACGCATGCGCCTCTGTTCACCAAAGTTTGTGTTGTCAACCTTTTCGCCTAGGATTCCCGCAAACTCAAGAAGACTTGGCAACGTCTGACGGTGGGGGAATGGATTACTGAGTAAGTCCTTGAGGAAAGTCATACAGTCGGGCCAGATCTCATCCATGGCGTCGTCATCGAGGGATCGACTATACTCGACTAAAAACACAACGAGATCAAAATCTTGCAGAGAAATTGTCAGTGTCGATTGCCGTGAGGGGTCTAAAGCACCAGGGTTTGTTCGACTATAAATGGAGTTGAACAATGCTGGAATGGAATGTCGTGGTCGACAAGCGTCGAGTGATGACAGGAAATTGAACACTTGAGTTCGTTCAGTTTCGGCGTCAGAGGCTCGCCAAATGTCAATGATTGTTTCCAGACATTCCAGTATCTCCGCTGTAAAGAGGTGCTCCATCAGCCTCCTCGCACGGTTTCTCATGCGCAGAGATGTGTAGCTAAATGATGCAGAGGAGGAAGCGTCTTGTTTCTTGGACTCGTCCCCTTGGCCCCAAGACCAAATCGTATAACAAATTCGAATAGCATCTTGAAAAGCTAGATGAACTGTTAGTCGGTCATTTGCCGTCGCGCTTCGCGATTGAGGCCCTTCTGACTGAAATACACCAGATACCATGCTTCCAAACAGAGACTGCGGTTGTTCGGGCCCCTTCAACAGCTGAGCTCGGTTTTCTTCTGCGAGCAACTGGTCATGCGCCAATGCCAGGACCTGTTCTAACCCGTTCAGAAGATAGATTAATGATGATTCAGGCGTATCGCCACGGGCTATCTGTGACGACTCTTCAGAACAAAATGTGTCGCGCAATGCAATAAAGGTAGAGTTGATGTGGCTGCAGAGCGTTTCCACCAGGGGAATGACTACTTGAAATATACTGTGAGGGTAGAGAGCAATGGCGTCGCCAAGAAACGACACCCAGTTATCAAGCACCGATTGACTCTTTGGCGAGCTTAGACCAGCTTGTAAGCATTTTAGCAAAGGCGTGGGCATCGGCTGGGGCATGGGCCGCTGTTCACTGAGAGTAAGTGAGGAACGTCCCATTCTCGAATGGTCAGCGCTGATCGGTCGGCCATCCAACTCTTGTGAGACTTGTGCGTCATGAAATGCCGCATCCCGCAATTTAAGCGTATCGTAAACAGCATCAAGCAGCAACACTTGGACGTATGGATCAGATGTGTTGATGGATTTTGAGAGTTTGCTAATAAGGATGCTGTCCAGCTCGAGACCAGATAATGGAGTGACGTATCTGCTTGATAGGAATTGATGTGAAATATTGAGCGCGTACCGTTGTAATTGAGATGCTCTTTCGCCTAATTCGGCGCTGGGAGTTGGCGGGAGCTCTGCTATGATACATTTCATGCATACACGGACAAAGAACTCTTGCAATGTCATCTCATCGTCTTCCACACCAGCTACAAATCGTCAGCCAACAACACCACAGTGCCATACATAACATATAATGGGAGAATCCTACCTCGAATGTGCGCCGAATCATCCATAAATGCTACATATTTTGATGCTAGCACTGCCCGAGACATATCGCCAGAGCATCGCAGAACATTGTGCAAGGTTCGAAGGTAGTACAGGCACAGGTCTAGATCATCATCTTCTGCGAGAACGATGGGTTGAGAATCAACTTTTTCGCTTGCTCGATGCTGTGAGATATCATTGAGAAAAGGCAGTTCAGCCATCTTGATGATGAATATCAAGAATAATCTAGCAAAGTTAGGGCCAAAAACAGCCATCACCGAAAGGGGAGAAAGGGTGAGAGAGATGTAATGAGTATGAGTACCTATCAATGCCAATCATGCTATTCAACCAAGTTTTAACGACCATGAATGACTGGGTCCTATCATCGAGAAGAGCATCCAAGACTAAGAATGTAGGTTGGGTCAGCATCACTTGATAGTGATCCATTCCGGAAAGCCGTGGGACAGATCGTTGATCCAGTTGTTGACCCTTAGATCCTCTGCGCTCAGATGAGGCGTCCTGAAGAGTATGTGACCAGAGAACACCAAATGTGCCTCCATTCTGCGCAGAACAGGACGTCCGTTGAAGGTTTGGAGGCGGCTGAGTTAAGATACTAGAAATAGCAGCCTCGATATCACGTCCAGATAGCGTGAGGGCTGTCTGCAACCTCCACAAACACCGGACGGTTTCCACATGATACTTCGGTTCCGAAGCAGATAAATACGTCCAGGCATGGCGAACCAATGGCAATACTAGGTCTGAAAGTTGGGCTGCATCGATCCGCCCCGCCGTGTGCAGCTGTGCTGATAGCTGTACCATAGACGAGAAATGAGAAAAGAGCAATGGGAATTCGTCGGATAATTTTTCATGAACGTAAGAGAGTAGCTGCTTGGCGTCGAGGTTGTAATCCGAAGGCGTCTTTGACAAAACCAGACCCAAGATCCGAACACGAGTAGCAATGTCCTCCACAGATATAGAGTCTTTGGAATCGTCGCAAATGTATTTGACCGCCTTTGCCAGTAGTAATTCTCCTGACTGGATTGCTGTGAAAGGAGGCATAGAGGACTCTAGATTGCCTTGCTCATGAACGTAGAAGTTTCTAATCTTTTTCAAAAGCTCCACATTGGCTAGTGATATAAGGTCAGCAGTGTTATGCCGGTCGCCATTTTCCTCGCGGTGCTGTGGGAATGCGCGATCAGGCACCAGCTCTAGCAATGATACCACGATGCTTAAAACCTGCTCAGCCAGCCTCTGGGACTCGGCATCTGTCAAGGATGTTTTCCCTCGGCGATCTTTGCAGTCTTCCAGCATGAATAATGCAGCCAGACATGTCAGTGGTGCGTGAATTGTTATCATTTCTTCTTCCCGAACATTGAAGTTGGAGACAATGAAGCTGACCAAGGCAAGTTTATTCTCACGGTCTTCAGCACTTAGGTTTCCAGGACCGATTGCCTGGGCCAGGAGGCTAACAATCTCACTGTAAATAAGACCGCTCTCAATGCCATCAAAAAAGACGCTAGCGCTACGAAGAACCTCAATGAATTCGGTCTTTGTAGAGGCTTGAGTCCGGAACTGACGCACACTGTCGATCACGGGCATGAAAATTTCTGGTACCACAAGGCCTCCGATTTCCCATCTATCCATCAGGGAAAGACACACTCTGTAAGGTCGAGCTCTCTCAGTGCTATTTGCATGAGATGAGCTTTTGATCATCTCCAGCAATGCTCTTGTGAGTGGTTGAAGTCCATAGTCCTCAAAAAACGTAGTCCGAGAAGATAAATATACCTGACTTTGTTCGTTGTGATCTCCATCGGGTCCGGTAGGGTTAGGCCCCAGTAGCCAAGCCCAAAGTCGGCGGTTCAGACTCATATCCCTCCTTATCACCACCCCAACGGCTGCCCGAACCAAAAGCTCAAGGTCAGCGGACTTGACTCGATTTTGCAGGACATTTGAATCCAACGGCAAGTGGGATACAAGGAGGTCAAGGAAACCACGTTGAATCAGCAACTGCTCGTCTCCCAGCCCACTGGCAAAGCATCGTATCAGCAGTCCTGGCTCGGGAGACGTTACAATGGCGTGTAGCTTCTTCGAAACATCACCATCTGCCATCGCGGAACCAGCAGGAGGTCCAAGAACTGGAAGATAGCGCACTAGATAAGCCAACGCTCCAGATCTACGGCTATGGCTGGTGATGGAAGCCAGGAAAAAGCACTGCCAAAAGAAGTCATCTCCAGAGGCATGATGGTTTCCTAAGTCTTCGCTATTACGCGGTCTTATAGCCTCTTTAAATCCCGCCACGAGTTTAACTGTTCTATCGAAATCTTCGCTCGTTTCGTCTTCTAAGCCAGGGAGCAAGGCAAGTACAAGAGATTTCATAGCCGGCCGCAGCGATCTAGGGTCGAGATCGAGGAAGTGAGTCTCCAAAAGTTCAAGATAGGGAGACCGAACAGATAGCGAGGCGAACGAAAGTGTGGGCGCAAGGCCTGGGAGATAGAGAGGAAGATCCCGAGACAACCCATCTTTGCCAATGGTAGTAAATATGTAGCTATACACTTCGAGAGCCTTCTGATGTACCCCGGAAGGTAGCGCGGGGTTCAGACATTGGGCAAGGCGTTTGGCAACAAGAGATTTCGCTGGTATCGCATTGAAAGATGGTGGTCGAGCTTGTAAAGCCTGGCGTTAGTAAGTTAGCGAGCTCTTGACCGCATCAAGTAGAAAGGCGGTGGTGATTGAATCTGGGCAGGACGCGCTCGTACCCTGAGCAACTTGTTTAAAAATGAAATATAATCTGCCCACTCTTCCAAGGCTGTTTCGAACAGCACAAGGGTTTTTTCAACCCCTGATGCATATCTACGGTATGCTTTGTCCTTTATCGGGGTTTCCCCTGTGCCCAGGCGTTAGCATAGCTTCATGTCTTTTGAGGAGGGCGCAAGAGCGAACCTCCACCTAGCTGATTCCTCCATTGTCGAGGAATCGGAGAGTCTCGGCCGGAGCTTTCGGGGGAGCCAGCGATGGCGCTAGATCCTGGATCAAGCGCCATGATCGTGTAGCTGTCGGATCATAAGATATCTCGAGAGCATCTCTAGCCAACACCTTTTTCAGTTCGAGTTGTTAGTTATTCGTAGCTCCAAAAGGGAGGGCGACGTGGGGTCAACGGTTTGGTTTCGCGCCTGCCTAACCGGAGCTGACTGGGGACATGTGTTCGTGTAAAGCCACTGGGGCCGCCTAGTGCTCGGAACAGGCGTGATTGGCTGAATCCCAGTTTGGCAGCAGCCCAGCGACTGTCAAGCCCCCTGAGGCTGGCACAGGCCACGAATTGGAACTGCATGGGCTGCGTCGACGTCACAACCCCTCTGGGTCGGCGTTATCGCCTCGAGTACAAAGTCTATGATCACTATTGCCCGCGACATGGCTCGCTAACCAGGTGTCCAGGACGCAACACCATGATTTGAACAGCCTAGCGACTTCTTTTTCCATCATTTAGTTTTGGTCGTCCTGGGAATAATATCCCGACTTGCCCTAATTACCCCCCGTCGTCATCCGCGTTGAAATGCGACGAATGCGACGACACCTTCGGCATCAGTACCATGGGCCAAGAGACTAAACCTCCCTCTGAAGAGGAGTTACGGCCTCCTTTGCCTCCTCGACGATATTTGAGCGCTATAGCAGAATCAAGAGGCCCGCAGGCTGAAGCTACCACTGCAATTACTCCTATAGAAATCCAGACGCTATCGTTCCCCGACGGCTCTCGAGGAACTTTCTCCGCGCCTGGAGCCAGATCAGCATCTACCCCTATAAGCAGCGGCTATGATTCTCCTGGATACATGGCCAGTATATCTGGCGGAGAAGGAGCTGATGATGCTGCTAGCGTTGTGAGCTTCACACCAACGATGCGCCCAGCCGCGGACATAGCCAGTTTGATGGTGGCCGACTTTCATAAGCGCAGTCCCGCCTGGAACCTGCTCCAGTCACAATCCGCTACAGTTAAGCCATTCGAACGGCTTCGTGGTGCCATTCATGATGAGCTCGCAGATTTCGAACAAGAGTGTTATGACATACCCTCGCAGGAAGACGACAATTGCAAAGATGAGGAGCGGTTATCAAAGTGGAAATCCAAGCGAAAGCATTACATGATTCTGTCTTCCGCCGGAAAGCCTATATGGAGCCGGCATGGAGATATTGATCTTATCAACTCCTCTATCGGAGTTATTCAAACCATCATATCATTCTATGAAAGTGCCAAGAACCCCCTGCAAGGATTCGCAGCGGGCAACACAAGGTTTGTGGTAGTGACGCAAGGCCCTCTTCATCTCGTGGCCATAAGCAAGCTCAGGGAGAGTGATGTACAGCTCAAGTCGCAACTCGACGCGCTATATATGCAGATTCTATCTACTTTGACACTGCCGACACTGAAGAGTATTTTCGTCCACCGTCCATCATCCGATCTACGAAAACCTCTTCAGGGCACAGAGTCACTGCTGTCATCGTTAGCAGATACATTTACAATTGGATCCGCATCGGCTCTCCTTGGCTCGCTGGAGTGTTTAAGGTTGCGCAAATCCGAAAGGCATGCTATCAACAACACCTTTCTCAAGCTGAGAACCGACACTCTTTTGTATGGGCTGATTGTCGCTGGAGGTAAGCTTGTAAGCGTTATCCGGCCACGACGACACTCACTGCATCCTAGTGACTTGCAGCTGATTTTGAACATGTTGTTTGAGTCGGATGGTATCAAGGGAGGCGGGGGTGAAAACTGGATACCCATCTGTCTTCCAGCCTTCAATAACAAAGGCTACCTTTACATGTATGTCAGCTTCTTCGAAGATCAGATGGGAGCCGAGGGGACAACTTCACAATCAGACGATGCCCCGGAAGCGAATAAAGCAATTGCAATGATTCTTATCAGTGCAAACAAAGAGAGCTTTTTCGGTCTGAAGCAAATGCGCGACGATGTTGGGCAGGCCTTGGCAAAAGGTGGTAACTTGGCAATCATTCAAAACGCTGTTCGTGCCGGCCGGCCAGCCATGTCGCAAATCGCGCCAGGAAGCCAAATTAGCCATTTCCTATACAAGTCAAGAGCGAACGTGCAATTTTGCATGGCATCTCTTGAGCCTTTGTTCGTTCACGTTGTGGAGCGTCGGAGGCTCATGTCACTCTACCACGAGCTGCACGCCTCTGTCCACGCTAAGCACGCGCATCTCAAGGTCTTGCACTGCTCAAGCGAAGAGGCAACCTCTCTAGCTTGGATCACACCGGTGTTTGAATATTATTGCATCGGGGGACCCAACATGTCCAGGTCAGCAATGACACAAGGAGCTAACAAGATCATTCAATGGGCGAAGAGAGAGGAGCAACGATTATTCATTATTGGCGGCGGCGTGTTTTAAGCATACGGCGCTGAAAAGCTAATCTGTAACATTATGTGCATCATTAAATGGCGGCATATAGAGCCGTTATACATAGGTATCTAGGTAAAAATACTCGTACATTCATGGTCGAGTTTCCGTTCAACGCCATGTCAAGAAAAGAGTAAGGATGTTGTTCATCCCTATGCCCATGATTCTCCTCGACTCCCAATCGCAGCATGAGTCCGGGCAGTAGTGGTCGTAACAGGTCTCATATCAAGTCGTAACCCTTTTTAATGGCGTGCCAGTATGAACTTTGCTGCGACGTCTGTCAATTTCTCCTTTTATGAAACAGATAAAGTAAACCCCTCCCCTCCCCCAGGATGTTGGTATTTCATGTCAACCGAGAGCACTCTCCATCATCTGAGCGCCGTCTGGGCAGATGAAAAGATCTTCTGGCCCAATCCCGTATTCTATCATTGACACCAGAGCCGATGCTGGTGCTGCGTCTAGAGTAAGTCGATGACCAACTATCTTCTCGCGACTGAGCCGGACGATGAGGATGGTCCATGCTGTCAATTGAGATGCTGGAGTAGTGTTGTGAAGATGGCGAGCTTTCAGCAGTATCTGTCGCCGGTGGTATACTCGAAGCATTCACCAGAGCTTCGGAGAATGGTGCATCAAAGTCTTCATGGAAGCGAGGACTTCTTGTAGAGCTTTGGGGGTGTTGAACATCGGGATCTTTCTTTCTTTCAGGCATGACGAGGTGTAATTCTGGTTTGGACGGCATCGCAATAATACAGCCAATAATAACTCGGTGGTTTGCGACGGGGAGTGTCGATGTAGGAGCCAGCTCCGGTGATGACTACTGCTTGGCGCAATGGAGACTACAGTCGATACTGAAAGGTGGGCGAAGTGACAATAATTGCAAGAGGCGCTGGAGAGGTTATTGAGCAGCAACTACCAGAAATCGATGTTGGAGGGAATAGTCAAAGAAATAGAAAACCAGAGAACAGGAGCAACAGGAGCAACAGAGCCGCGACCTGGGGCAGCGGGGGGTTAGAAAGGCTGCAGGATAGCCGTTGAGAGACACACGACGACAACAACGCTGGCACATTTGGTTTAACGTTATGAGATGGATGGAGCCAGAAGAAGCCTTGAAGCCGCCCGTTTGCATGTCAACCGAAATAGCGATGGGCCACCCACCACCAAATACCCCTGACTAGACGGGTATCAAGAGGACCCAAGCTTCTTCAACCATGTGGACTTGGTGGATCAGCAATGGCTCCGACTGGTCAAGGCACAGTGGTTGACCCTCCAGAAGTCATTTTAGTCTCGTCAAGGCGGCCGAGTTCATTCTACCGTCGTTGTCGAAGCCGTGGGGGAGAATCAGTCACTGACCACATGTTCGAATTCTAGTTCCAATGGGGAATGAGGGCTGTCTATCAGGAGTGCCATCCGTTCAGGGGAGTCCACACACATCTTGCTGCTCCAATCATTTGCACGGACTAGACCTGAAGCAAACTGGCAGGTGGAATTTGTTTGACACAGGGACGAGCTTGTCAGAGGTTTTTCTACAAAATATGCACAATAGTTCTCCGTGCGGAGTGTGAAGTACATGTCGTGGCCCGAGGTACGGAGTAAAGTGTTTGGCACGGCAAAAAAAAGAAGGCGTTGCTTGGCCGGTGGCAGGGTTGCGTCGCATAGGTCGGAAACGGCTAATCTCTTAACAGCTCGAGTGTAATTAAACTGGAACAAATTTTTACGTTTCTCTCGCCCGTCATTTTAAGTTATTTCGTGCCTTCTTTTGGCTGGTCGTCTCCGTTAGCTACTTCATACGGAGTACGGAGTACACAGGCCACACCCATTGTCAATTATCGTGACATCTTGCCGTTTGTTGAAGGGCCGCATTTTCTCATGCCATCAACAAAAGTCCAAACGTCAATGCAATAGGCACCCCAAAGAAGGCTGCTGAATCCACCTCACCTATTGTATTTTACTTCCTCGCCGGCACGCGCTACTTTGAGCGACGAATTGGCGAATCCACAGGTGAAGAAAAGGAAAGATTCAGAGTGTTGTACTCACTCAGGCACCTAGGTACTAAAAGTAGTTGCCCATTTTAAAAGAGAATGCTATGTACTGTGACTACTCAACTAAGTACTTGCCTCAAGTAGGTGCTTGTTCTCTGTACAACACGACGCACTTCACGACACACAAAACGATGCAGCCCTGCCAAGCCTGCGCACCATGGAGAAGGGGCAGTGCCCAGATCTTCCCGCATCAATCTCTTTGGGTTGTGGGTCGCTTGCCGACATTTGAGACGTAGCCCTGACGCTTGAAGTTTGCAAACATTTAATCAGGCCAACGTGTGACAAGCGCCATTTTTAAAATAGCAATATTTCTTTTAAAAAAAAAATGGTAAAAATTTGTAAGTAGCAACAATTTTTTCGTCGTGTAGTATGTCGCCCCCCACAGAGTTCATGAGGGAGTGCAGAGAGCGTCTGTCTGCTTCCGATCCTCGTCTTTGGATCAGATGATTTCGTTGAGGCACATGACTTTGTACAGTCTGAATTACAAATTTCTTGCTGTCGTGTGACCCCTCTTGGATATGGCGCTGTTCAGGCGTGGCGGCAAGAATGCTTAGCTCTTCTCTACACTTGCGTACAGGACCAGATGGAGCCTGATCTCATTGTGAGATGTATCATGTATGACCGACTGTATTCATCAATGAGTGCCTCCTCCTGGCTGTCAGTTGGCAAGGCTTCTCCTGTCAGCTTTGGCCACCTGGCGCCACGTAATTAAGCGAGACTGAGTCGTATCGATATGTTGACATATAAGTCCTTCCCCAGAGCTCCTTCCTCAACATCATCATCAGCTGGTCATGAGCGGCAGACAGCAGCGTCTAATGTAACCCAGGTCTCCTCAGCAACAAGACGACCTGATGGGCATTATGGCGTCTTACAAGACTCACGGCCACGTTGTCGGTATGGCAACGCCATGACATTGGTGGGAAAAAAATTATCAGGCGGGATGAAGTCTTCAACAAGTTCAGAAGCTGGCGTGCTTGCTACTTGCCGGGCTCACGATGAAGGAGACCAGGTGGTCAAGTAGCGGTTGCTTGCTTCGCCAAATCTTTCGCATCAGTTCATTGTTGCTTTCCAAGCTTGAATCAACATGCCAAGTTGCTTGCTAGTCTTTTTTTTTTTTAAATCTACTCGTAGTAAGAAATCTCTGTCTTTTTCTCATCCTCCATCGTCAACTTTTTTGGGGTGACCATCTCTACCAGCATCCGACTGTGACGTCTTGCTGCGAGCCACTGAAGTATTTGGTCCCGGATCTCCAACAACTCACTTTGTCGCGGCTTCGACGGTCTTCTTTTTTGTTCCAGTTTGTGTCATTTCCGTATTTTCTTACCGTCTATCATTATTGTTGTTCGGCAATACGCCGTTAGGCCTAAGGCTTGTGTACAATCATCATGGATATGGCCAGATCTCGACTGAGAAGTACAAGCAATGGCTCGCTACATAACACGTACACTGCTTATGGATCTCATATACCCCCGTCCTCAAGCATTCCGCGAGGGCAAGTTTCAACCCAGAGACGACCTCTCCGAAATGTCAGCCAGAATTCAATCTTACCTCCATCTCCTGGGCCGTTGTTGAGTATGCTCAAGACTACTACCGAGATGGGAAATGTTGGAGCCTTCCCCCTTCAACATCAACAGTCACCAGGCACATCATTAGCGTATCACCGGGGGCCACGACCAGATCTCGTTGCTGCCACGCCTCCGAGATATAATCACAAAAAGTGCGAAAACTTCTACTACACTGATGATCATCGGCCGCTTCGTTCCTACAGAGATACTACTTCTGAGATCATATCACTTTACGGATATGATAATCAGCCCATCTACGTCGCGCCGGGCTCTCCAATCATGGACGATAACAGCCATAGGTCTTATTCCATCACAACGAACGGCTCTCGCCATCTACCGTCCCAAAAGTCTTCAGGAAATTTGCAGAGTCACTCCAGTGGAGGTGGACTCCAACGACCGCGTTCCCCTTTCCCATATCCAACACGGCTCAAGAGGCCAGGAGTGCGGCCATCATCTCCTGCAGTTGCTAATAATGGGTCTGTTGATTACAGCAGAATGGTCGAGCTTGATCGAGTTTCGCAGGTAAGATGCTATATGGTGCGTGGCACAGCAATGTACTTGCCCATATTAACCAAAATATTACAGAGGACGATTCATGGGTCTTACAAATCGAATAGCTCGAATTGGCCTCGTCGGCCACCACCTCTGTCACTCCGTTCGGAATTCAATCGATCGACTGCATCATTGCCCTCGAGGGTATCGCCAGGTCCTTATTATCATGGATCGGGGTCACACAGGTCTAGAACTCCGAGCTCCTCGCAGTCCGGTGCCAGCAGATATGGACGCTTTGAGCAGCAAGCCAGGATACCCGCTGATCGAGGAGAGAGATCTCCCAGCCTCACGTCCATTGTTGGCATGTATCGGCGGCCAAGCACTACAAAAGCGTCCGGGCCACCAACTCAAATGATCAGTCAGTTCTACTACGACTATAGCGAGGACTTTGACAAGCCAACTGCCGCAGTTCATGCCAATAAACAGCAACCCACAACTCAAGTTGTGCCAAGTCATGATGACCTCGGTACGGATAATGGCGGTCATGGTCCAATCGCACAGGCAGGTTCAGCCAATATTGCACATGAAAACGAGCCAATCGTGAAGGCTCTTCAAATTTCTGCTTCTTCCAAGCCATTGGAAGAGAAGCGGCTTGAACCAACCTCTGACAATGTCCAAGCCAGCGTCAGGAAGGAAGGCGACACTCACCTCAAAAACCTCCTCGCAAGCCGGAGGCTATCTCGGTCCGCACCGCCTAGCTCCCAGCAGGGAGAAGCATGTAAGGACCCTGATGAAAAGCAAGAAATCTCACTCAGTGAGAAGTCCGCTTCGAAGTCCGAACTGTGCCTGTTATCAAAAACGTTAGGCAATAAGCTGGCTGTGAATCGCCTCTCAAAAGAAGTCGATGCTCAGACGGACCAAGATGCCACACGATGCACATTTGGCCAAACAATTCCTGACTTCGCGTCTATATTCTCTTCATTCGATCTGTTGGCAAAGTCGCCATGTTTCAAAGCCACAGAAAACATTACCAAACAGCCGGACGATACGAATGATGCTAATAGCATTCATTCGGTACACCATCTTGGCCATTTGAGACATCGACGCAACATGGCAGCGATGAGAATTAGCACCAGTGATTTGAGCGATGAATCTGGGTTCATTGTAGACTGTTCTTCGCAAGGGCAGCAGCTGAACATTTTGTCGCCAGAGCCAATCTCTCCTGCTCGCGGACTAAAGGTGAAAAACAGCATACCGCAACTAATGAAGGCTTTACCCCCACTACCTTCCGATCAATTGCAGGGCCAGAGACTAGATGAGGACGTTGTTCGGGAACGTGCTAAGCAGTCAGCTATCAGACGTTGTCACGACCTCAGTCAGCTGCGGGATACTATCCAAGAGGAGAAGCATCCTCTCACCGAAACCAAACCACAGCTTTCAAAGCAGGAACACCATTTAGAAAGACAAACCAGTGTCTCCAAATTCAAAGTTCGAGTCAAACGATCTTCCTCGCCCATGTTTACTGACCACGGTGCTAGCCATCCTGACGATCATACATACCCAAAAGGATTGCAGCAAACCCCAGTCATGCCAATGAAGCCAAAGCTGAAACTTAAGCTTTCTCGCAGTCAATTGGGTCAGGGTCGCTGCGCCAAAGGGGAAGCATTCATGAAAGTCAATCGTCTTAAGCAATGCAATTCGCTGGCCGACCTTGCCCTGTGTTCATCACAGCAAGCCGCCAAAGCAAACAATGGCACGACAGACGGCCATGGTGCTAAGGCTGGCTCCCAACCGGACAAAGAATGCCTGCAGTCTTTGGATGGTCCTCATGACAGGCTATATAGCGAAGTTCGCGCGTCACCTCAGCCTTCCGACCAATTTAATATACCTTACCCATCGTCACAAGATGTCGACGCTGGAAACAAACGCTCGATTTCATCTTCTAATAAAGACACACTTGTTCAACGTCAGAGTTGCAGCTCGGACACAATTCCTCATCAGGAGAATGGCATACGCAGAAAGATGTCAATGTTTCGCTTACGCATTGTTGAGTCTCTAGCGCCAAATCCGGCGAAGAAGGGCGGGAAAGTTCAAGAATTGCAGCACAGCGATAGCCATCTTTCTATCAACGTGACTTTGAAGGACTCTGATACCAATATTGATAGCATGGCCAGCAACATGGACAAATCGCATAAAATAAAATCAGATTGGATGGCAAGTCGCGTTAAGCGATGGGCAACGGACGCCAGAAAAGCAGTACGATCTTATGTGAGGCGTACTTTGGATCGATCACCACGGTGGAGTGAATGATGAACTGGCCTGGTTGGTGATGGAAGGTTCTAGTTTTGGGGTCTTGAATGAGCTTTTTTCTTTCATGTTCTTGCATTTGGGTTAAGAGCGTCTGTATTTCGTCTGCACGAGCAGGGACTTTGGTTGCTTGAGTACATCACGGGTCATTCATTTCGCACTCGGGTTTTTATAATCACAGTTTTGCTTGTTAGACTGCTTTGTTGAAATGCTCCATGGTTTTTTTTTTTTTTTTTTTTAGCTACTCAGGCCAATTACACTCCTATTATACTTATTAAGGCACATGTTCCGATCATGAAGACCGATGCGCCGCAGCGGGGGCAGCGGAAGCGGAAGTCCGCCCCCACGATATTAACATCAGCCTCTTGCTGAAGACTATGATATCTGTAGGATGTGAGAGTGCCGTAATTTAAATCGACTCCGTGAGAGCTTGCAGAATTTCTTGACAGTTTCTCCCTTTCCACAATTTGCTGCGATACTATGGCAGTATCACAATCTTGCACAAATGACAGCCCCTAGTATGGAAACTCACAATGACTTCAAGAATGGTGTTGATGCACGGGCTGCTGCACGGCAAAATAATCAGACAACTCCAACTTCAGGCGTGTCTCCAGGATACATTCAAGCCAATATGGTTGTTCTCCCATCCAGGTACGCTGCCGATTTCCGCACGTTGTGTGCTCGCAATCCAGTGCCGTGCCCCTTGATCGCCGAATCTGCTAGCAAAGGATGTTTCACTGCATTAAAGTCGTGGATTGACGGGATAAAAGACGAAGACATCATCTCTGAGAAGTGCGATTTGAGACGAGATATCCCTCGTTACATGGTCTACTCTGACTCCAAGCTAGTCAAGTCGCATTGTACAGAAATCACATCGTACTGGACGGACGACCATGTTGCTTTCCTTATCGGCTGCTCATACAGCTTTGAGACGGAGCTAGCCAAAGCTGATCTGTCACCTCGTCATGTGGTACTTGGCAGGAACGTGCCCATGTATAGGACTTCAGTGCGGTTATGTCCGGCCGGTGTGTTTACTGCGAGTACGTTTGTAGTATCGATGAGGTCGTATAAGAAGAAGGACATAGACAAGGTCAGGAAAATTACGAGACGGTTTGGAGTTACGCATGGGGAGCCGATTGATTGGGGGTGGAGAGCCGTGGAGAGACTGGGGATAAGGGATCTGGACATGCCAGAATGGGGGGATATGCCACTCACAATGGATGGGAGGGCATTCGGCGCGGCACGGGAGTATGGAGATGAAGGCGAGGACGATGAGGATGAGGAAGTTCCGATGTTTTGGGGATGTGGAGTGACGCCGCAAGAGGCGGTTATGAGGGCAGGCTTAGAGGGAGTGGTAATGGGGCATGCGCCGGGGCATATGTTAGTTCTAGATTTGAAGGATGAAGATATTGTGAGCGGTTGAAGTGCCTTTCGGGAGTTTGTAGATGCGGGGCGGAGATGAGATCTGTGTGTCTGTGCCAGCCGTGTTACGGGGTAGGAAATATTGCAGCATTTTGCTTTACAATTGCTGGTTTTTATTTCCTCTCCCGATGCTTTTGTTCTAGCTAGCGCGAGGAGGGGATGCTAATCATAAATCATGGTCAAGGGTTGTTGGTATTGCTGTATATGGCGAATTTCGTAGCTACTTAGCCATGGCAGTAAGAAAAGCTAATCGTGTGAAGCACGTTCCCAGCACTCTCCGCGCTTCATGACGAGGAGGCATCACTTCAATTACCCACATATGGCATAAGCGCACAAAAAAGCTCTCTTGTCACAAGAATATTAATAGGATAACAATTTCAACAACGTCATGTCATGATGGAAATTTAGTCTCACAGCTGGCTGTTAAGAAGGTGGTCACTGCGCGTCAGGTACAGGGTGGCACCTTCCTTCAGTTCCGCCGTCGCCGAGTAGCGTCAATTGACTTGGACATGCTTTTTCAGCCTCTTTTTTTTTGGTCGGAGATGGAAGCAACGCCAATAGGAGAGTCTATTAAGACGTCGTACATATTCCACGTCTTAAAGTCAAGAGATTCAGATTGCTAATTTTGCTTTTAGGTGCGAGCGATGTCGTCGCCGAAAGGTAAGCAATAGACGCAGTGAATAATTGGGCTTCCTCAACTAACTTGATGCCGTCGGTAGATTAAATGCGATCGTAAGAGGCCGTGTTCCCGCTGTGTTAAAGCTGGCACTGAATGTGTCTTACGAGGCACCGGAGAGAAGCAAAGGTATTTATCTCACTCTTACCGCCATTTACGGCCCAGCCCTAGTTGTGCTGACGGCGTGGTCATGCTAGACCAGTGTCAAAAAGTTATGTGCAGGCTCTCGAGGGCCAGGTTGCTGCTCTAGAACAGATCATTCGCAAACTAGCCACTGCAGATAATGTGGAAAGAGATGAGATTCTTTCCGAGCTTTCGGTGAGCCCGGCCTCTACAAATATCGGACCAGTGAGCGAAAAGTCTCTACCTGAGGTTAAGCCGGACAATGGCGTAGCGATAGCTCGGTTGCGCTCTGGGCAGTTAAGACGACCTCGGGATAGTAACGCTGCGCAGTTTTTTGGCGGGACAAGCTCATTCCAAATCCACTTCTCTAGAGAGCAGACTCAGATGAGTTCCTCGCCCTTGGCTGACAGGACCGGAGCAGCACCGGTTGTAAGCCAACTTGATCAAGGACCGACGGCAACAACTGAGTTCACGTCTGAAGAGCTGACAAGTTCCAGCGGAAGCTTTCAGTATGCGCCTCACGATCAAACTTCACAAACACTTATGGCAACTTTTTTCAAAGAGCAATACCAGTACAACATGGTCGTTTATCGTGAATACTTCCTAAGAGATTATGACATTGGTTCGGGGACATACTACTCGGATCTTCTATTGTACGCCATTTGTTCACTAGCAGCTCTCCTCTATGACGACTTCCTCAAACTATCCGACGTATTTTCAGGCCAAGCTCAAGCTCTCCTCTACGCGACTCTGGACAAGCCTGATCTCACCACCCTCCAAGCCCTAATACTACTTGGCCACCGAGAAATTGCTGTGGGACAAGCATCCAAAGGCTGGTTATTTTGTGGTATGGCTTTTCGGCTTGCTCACGAGATGGGCCTACATCTAGATCCCAGTAACTGGGGTGGATCTGCAGGATCTTGCCGGGACAGGGAGATCCTTCGTCGAGTCTATTGGGGGATCTTCATCGCAGACAAACAACTTAGCTTATACTTCGGACGACCGCCAGCTTTGTATCCGAGCGAGTCAGATGTTCGAAATACAATCAGACTCCAATACCCAGCTGACTGGCAAAACTTACTGGAAACGTATATATGCCACAATGCTACCGTATCGGAGTACGAGAACGGCGTAGCGCTTGTAGGCTCTTTCATCTACCAGGCGGAGCTTTCAAAGATTATCCACGTTATGATTACGGATCTTTTCGAGAACAGACGAGGGGATGTTGATCCTGCCATTGCGGCTGCTAGATTGCGAAAAGTCCATGTTTCTTTAACAAAGTGGCTCTCCAGCCTTCCGGGCACATTGCATTGGAACCAATGGACAGTAGGACAAGTCCCGTCACCTGTTCTTCACTTGCAGTATGTTATTCTGCTCTGGTCTGCCGAATGCCCAAAACCAACACTAATGCAATTACATAGCATGTTGTTCCATACTGTCATGATTATTCTTCATCGACCGCCGTCTAATATCTTCGAGACGCCCGGGATTTCCGAGAGTGAAGATGTCGAGATATGTTATGAGTCGCTACAAGCTCTTTTGCGCCTCCTGCGAAGCTATTCCCGCTACTACCGATACAGATCTCTCCCGTTAGACTTTGTTCAGACCTTATCCACGGCCGCTGGAGTAGTTATGATGAAACGCTTTTTCCAACAATCATCGTGGGATGACCCTGAAATCGAGCGCTCCTTGTCCTTGTTGAGCGAGGCGATGGATGATGTTCAAAATTCATTACCCTGCGTGAAAGAGATTCGCGATTGCATCATGGGGGCGAGGCAGCTGCGTGAGACAACAGTGCCGCCAGATGTGCCGTTCAATGCGCCAGACTTGACGCAAGGGTTTGAGCTTGGTTGTGGGGACGCTGCCGCGGACTTCATGGCTACCTTTGGGGACGACCTCGGCACGCTAATCACAGATGAATTCTTAAGCAGCCAACTACAAGTGCAGGACGGGGATGAATTCGAGCTCGAACCCTTTGACTTTAATCGCCCACTAGGCAAAAACGAATCATAACAAAAATGGACGGCCTCCCACCATACGACAGAGTTGACTACGTAATCATGTCGATATACGGAGTATGGGGATATGGAATACATGTCGTGCAAGTTTCCTTACCCCCCAACGCCCAGTCTTGGCGCGTATCAACTGTGCTGATTCTTGACATTGACGCCGTCAAGTGGGGAATCATAGGCAAGCCTCGGCGCCACACGCTGATGCTGATGCCAACTCGCGGGTTTATTAGTTAGTACTCCGTACACTGAGAATATCTAACTTCTATTCTGTCCACAAGGTAGTATTTGCAGGCTAATCCTGTCTCTTCACATGGGTTACAGTGAGACTGCGATGAGGTGCAGCATCTAGTTATTCGAACATTGCATTCAAAAGCATATGTGCATTGCATGGGTTATAAATACTGTTAATGACGGAAAAATGCTAGATGCCCGTCAAATCCTGTTGGATCAACCCGTTGGAAGTACTCCGTAACTAGGGAGTACGGATATAACGTCGTGTCCGGACTCTTCTCGAACGCGTAACCAGGGTCGGAGGTCGGAGCGAGATCGGCACCATTTCAGTGACCAACACAATAGTCGGCAACTATGTAACTACTCCGTACTCCGTAGTCTTTGTGGAATAATGAAAAAGGAAACGACCGTCGGACTTAGACCAACAGAACCCCCGAAAGTCTTGGCAACAAGCTAAGAAACGTGCTTGGCGCCGTTTGTTGGTATGTGTTTATATGGGCCAGCCGGAAGCCACCTAGAAATTGCCATTTTAAGCCGCCTCTTGAAGATCCGTGTTGTACAAACCTCATCAAAGCGAGGCACACTAGAGGAACGGTGGAGGATGGTGGAGGACGTCAACTGGTGCGTGTATCCAGGATGATACGGTTTGATGGAGGATAGGGTGCCCACTCGACAAGCTCTATCACCTTTTAGTGCGTGGAGAGGCTACAATGTGCGGGAGGTACTTAGCTTTACTTGATGTCTTTTATTCCCATCCTCCGTTCTTCCCGGCCCAAATATCTTGGCATTCAGCATTTGCTGCGACGGCCAGACAGTCCTCAAGCTTTTCGCCAAGGCGTTAATGCGACATGATTGCGTGGCTAGCCCAGGTAAGGGGTCAATTTAAGAAGAATTAGCGGACCAGCATACCAAAAGATTGCATTTTCCAACCACGAGAGGAGGTACGAACAAGGGCACATTGAACTACGCGTACAACGGCTGTGTAGTGTTTTAAGCGGCGCGCCCCATGCCGGCAACATATTTCATACTCCGTATAATATCCGGGCGCCCATGCTTGGTCTATTATTGCCAAGATGGATAATTCATGTGGATGATCACTAAGGAGGAAATGACAACACAAGTGGACGATACAGGAAGAAAAGAAACCGTTTTCATCGAAGTATCCTGCCTGATAGCTAGTTGTGGTTTCTTTGCCATGCAACAAGTTTGTAGGATTGAGAAAGCATCTACAGACTTGAGTCGTTTCCATCACCAAATTCGTTGTCAACTGCCAACTATTACTCGCTTGTCCTCTCATAGACAGTCTGACCTAACGGCTGTTTTCAATGCCAAGATCACCCAGGCCAAGCCAAGCTTCTTCGACGTATTACTCGTCTGTCTAATTTAGCAGGAGCTGCTGCCTTTCCTTCTCATCTTTCATATCCTGTTCCCTCTTTTTCTTGCTGTTCGGTCTCATCGTACCGGTTTTTCTTTTTGGTTTTGGTTTTTTTTCGTGCCGCCTTCACTTTCGCTGCCTCCATTTCGTCAAAGCTCGTTGTCACGACGTCGTGTGGAAAGAAGCGAAGTCAACGCAATGCGCAAGCACAACCCTTTTGGGCCGTCAGCAAGCAGATCTCGGCCGATACTCTGGGTGATACCTTTACTCCTCTTCATTGCAATATTAATCTTTCAAGATGCCATATATCAAACATGGGCGCTTATCACATTGAAACAATACTGGCGCGCCAACGAGTCAGATTTCATACTGTCTGCCGAGCACGACGATTTTGATGTCACGTTCGCAAATTATACCCCTCACCAACTCACCGCCGGGATCCCGTACACAGACGTTATTCCTCCAGTGATCCACCACATTGCGCTGGGAACGAGCAGAGAGGAGTGGCGGCCGGAGTGGGAGCTGGCTCTAAAGAGCTGCACCGATTTACATCCAGGATGGGAGACACGGCTATGGACGGACACAGAAGCGGTACCTTTCATTGAAGAGTACTTTCCTGATATGAAGAAGATGTGGGATAACTACCCGTATCCGATTGAACGCATAGACGCGCTGCGATACATGATTTTGTACGAATACGGTGGAGTCATTCTCGACTTGGACATTCGATGCAAACATGCTCTGGGGCCACTCCGACGGTTCAAGTTTGTTGCACCGGAGGCCCATCCCACTGGATTCTCCATTAGCTTCCTCATGGCTAGTCGACATAATGAATTTATCGGTGATATCCTGCAGAGTTTATCTTTGTTCAACAGGCGTTGGTTCATGCTGCCATACGCGGCCGTCATGTTCAGCACAGGCGGGCATTTTGCCTCGGTCCTGCACGCCATACAGTCTGACCGAAGCGAGAACAAGATCCTGCCAGGGCCTCTACATAGCTTAAACGGCCGTGTGGTTACCCCCTTGTTTGAACACTTGGGCAGCTCGTCATGGCATTCCTACGATGCGCAGCTAATTACAATGCTTGGTCATGCGCAGCTAGTGCCGATTTTCTTTGGAATTGGAATAGCGCTGGCGTTATATGTGAGGAGGCGGATGATAATGCGGCGATTGCGGCTCACATGACACGTTGATATCAGGTGGCTTTTTGTTTTTAGTTCTTTGGAAGCGGGCATAATGTTGTATTTCTGCTTTTTAGAAGGTCGGTAGCTAAAGCCAAGGGCATGATATAACCCTATCTGTGCTTTGTGATCAAGTGTCTGTACTGCAATACGCTCGCCGCCGACAGCTGACAAATCTAGGACTGTGTTCGAATATTGGATCTCTTATAGCCTGTAACCAATGGATTTTGTTAGTATTGCTGATGTTGGTGACAGCCGAATATTTAGCCACTAATCAAATCGCCCTGTTCGCATCTTGGCTGGTGCTGATTGCACTTCAGAGATCATTTCGTGAGATGAGGCATTGAGTTTCTTCTTTTGGCAAAGATGTGCGAAGAACTTGGAACTTGCGCACCATTTGACGAGGCATGAACCTGCCTTTCACACGAATGCATAATTAGTGCTCAATATACCACCACCACATATAAACTTATATCCCGCAGGCAGAGTAACCCTGTGGCTGCCCTATACGTCTGTTGCTATTGACTCAGCTGTTCAACGCCATTGTGTTTCTCTTTAGAAATATACTGCCAACACACAAGCATAGTAGGTGATGCTGGCCTGATGTTCATTGCTATTGATTCTTGGTCAGGTATAAGGGTAGCTCATTACTGTGCATGTCGTAATGTTAGTCAATGTTCCTTTGCAAGGCATAGCTAGTATCTGTGGTATAATCTCTATGGTTGAATCCATTGGGATAAAAACTACAATCCGAAAAGAAGAGGGAGAAGAGGGAGAAGGAGGAAAAGAACAAAAAGAAAGAAAATAGCCGGAAAGACGTCTCTGCTCACATCGCGTCTTGATCGAAAAGGATTTGGGCCTTATTCAAGTAAAAACGTAGCTCAGTGCCCTAGATTACAGACCGAAAGCCACTGGCCACCATTGTTTCGTCGTAGTAGCATGTCGATGTTCAAGATGCTCAGCGACAAGATAGCCTGCAGGCGGGTGGGCAAGATGAAGAGGTCATCGCAATTGCAATCGGGCTCGTCTGTATCCGTTTCAGCGGCTATTGTAGTCTCTGTGGCTGCTTTATTAGGCCAAATTCAACGCTTCTAGTACCTCTCATAAGATTTCACCTTGTGTGGCACGGGAACTGAGTATCTACGAAGGCATTACGGATGACAGGACGCAGACGAGACGGGAGGCGGTGCTTACATGGTGAAACGCGCCGAGACAGCCGTGCGAGGCATGTTTTCCGGGTCGTATCGCAATTTTTATTTTTTTTCTTTGATGATGGTGGACCTTGTAAATTCTGTTCTCGGGATCTCGCGGCCTTGTGACACTGAAAATCTTGGCCAGGCAGAGCATTTGCAACGTCCAACTGCGGCCGTGAGGGAGCTAAATGGCTTGGATGTGCTCACTGTCCAGATCCGACCGCCATTGTTGGCCGCTGGATGTAAAGCATCAAATGATCCTTGGGGGATTCTTCGAAGCCTCGGAGGGCGTTTCGTTTTCAAAAGGAAGCCGGTGTAGCAATTCCGAGAGTTACTGTTTACTTGGGCTATAGCCGGTGTCGTAACCATGGTGTTGAGACTGTAGCTAGTTACAGTCTTACCAATATGGTGTTCCGGTAAGACGTCCTGACGGCTGTCTCGTTACATGGATCTCAAAACGAGCAAGGCACATCGAGACCCATGACAATATGTAGCCAAATTCAACGGAGTCGCGCCCGCTGATCCTCGCCAGATGTCATTAGCACATCCGCTCGGTCGTCTAAGCGGTCCCGGAAGAGTGCAGGAAAGGAAGAGCCCCGACACCCTACTTCCAACTGGGAGACCAACGCCTAAGGCTGACGAGTGGTCTTTGTGTAATGCAGCCTGTGAAGCGTAGTAGTACGACAAGGCCGAGCCTTGCTGACGTTGACAATTCCTCGCGTGACTCGTCTGCATAATTGAAGAGCTCTCGCCGTAGCGTCGTCGCCGCATTTTTGCCCACACCACACGTAAGGAGTGACAGCATTGCGCGTGTTGCATCTTCTGATTGATGCGAATATCCTGCGCGGTTTATCGACGGGATTTTGTGCATCCGCAAATGCATTTGCAGTCTGGCTGCGATGGAACACTTCCCTTGGTGACGTCACTGGCGTCATTCTTCGCAGTGTCCATCCAGCGCGCAGGTCGGAGTATGTACAGCGCAACTACGGAGTCCGGAGTGCACAGTAAGAACCAGGGGCTGGAGTTGGAAATTCCAAAAGGTGACCCGACCGGGCGAACATGATCTAAATGTGAACATGAATCAAACAAGTTTGAGGCTGCATAAGCCATCCCCCATCGGCGTGTCGCCAAGTGTTCGTTGTACGGGAGGTGACGGGCAGCGGGGCAAGGCTCGTTGCATTCGACGGATAAATGATGCCCAGAATGCAGAATGTAACGACCAGGTCCAATCGCGGAATCGCAGAAGAAGCAGGTGTTCACCAGATGCACTCTGAAATGTCTTTGTTGGTGATATCCACCGGGATCATCCTGCACGTTGAGCGGTTGGACGGATCGGCCAATGGCTATCCAGTGGATTTTTGCCGACGGTCTGAGTGGGTGCGTCGATGTGCCAAATATATCACGACCCATCATGACCCCGGCATGGCAGCATTTACAGCCAAGGTGCTAAAGTAAACAGGCCTGGGATGAGCACCCGGCTTGGTCACGTCTCACTGGCTAATGGACGGAGGGGTGAAGATTAGCGCTCCATAAGACTCGTTGGGCAGGTGTCGTCTGGAAATTTTATTCTAAATCAGGGTCCAAGATCGACACAACGGACGTACTCGATGCAGAGATTGTGCTTCAGTCCGGCTGTAGCGTGGGGGTAAGGGCTGCTCACTGGAGGCTTTGGCTCGTGCGCATGGCCAACTCCTCGTGCTTGATCGACTTTGTTGATCGACTGGCTGATCGATTACTTGTGCATGACTTGTTCTGGGCACCGGGCGGGGAGCATTGACGACGGCGGGCGGCACGGTGGCAAGCAAACAAGCCGGGCCAAGCAACCGCCATGATGTGGGCGATTCAGGGTGAGAGGCGTGAGAGGCAAAGAGGCTCCATGAATTCACGCATCCATGATCCATGCGGGAGTTACTGTGCCAGGTGGCTATATCGCTCACTCACTCGCGCCCGCACCGCACGGCAGACGTCCCCCGGGCTTGACTCAATCAGGTTGCACATTTGATTTGATTGAGCGGCTGATGGTGGCGAGGGCTTGACAATAATTAAGCGTGAGGGGGGATTGTCTTGATGGCGTGTTGGCCGACGGCCACGCCAAGAGCGAGCATGTTTCTTTTCATCTTTGCACCAGATTTTCATGCAAATGCTCCGGGCTCCTCCAGGCTTGATGTCGTACTGGACAAGGATGAGATGCTGTTTATCGGAAGATTGGAGCTTGCCAATATGCAGCGTTCACCAACTTCATCTTCATGGGCATGCATATTAGCGATGATATCTAGCCGCACTCGAGCGAGCAGCAAGAACTCCTCCCTTGCTCCGTGCAACTAACTAGTTGCCGTAAATTGGCAGACGGCCTGCCAGGGCTGCCACCACACGAGCAGGGACGGTGTCGTGGCCCATGCAAGACAGCGCCACTGGACTGACAAAATGGAACCTCCTGTTTCCTGGCTGCTGAGCACGACGGTGCCATTCCCATTTGACCGGCTGTTGGCCTGCACTACATTGCTTATTACATTAGTTACTCTGTGCTCCGTATTGTACTGCCATGCTGCATAGAGCACCGAGCACTGCTAGAGATTATTGCTTATCCGCCGGGTCAAAGGTCGTTGCGGACTGAACTGCCTGCGGAGTTACTCCGTACACTACAACTAGTTACAGAGTACTCCGTACGTCCGCTATATATGCCTGCCCCATCAATGTCATTACCACCTATCGGCCCATCCCTTCGACCCATTCTGCTATTTAAGTGCTGGGGCTCCATATTTTCTTCTCTATAGCCCTAGTCCCCCAACTAGTTAGTGCGTCCGGCCTCAGACCAGACCAGACCAGACCAGACCTATAACGTACAGCCACTAACTATCTAACCAGCTATGTTTTACGAGTACGGAGTACTTGTTGACAATACCATACGGAGGGCAACGCCGCTCCGCCTCGACTGAATATCACGGCCACGTCTCCATCCACGACAGCTTTCGGCCTTGCGCGCTCTCTCTCCCTCTGTCTCTCCGCGCTGCGTGACATTGATTCCCCTCGTGCCGACGACGCTCTACAGCTCAACTCTGCCCCCTGCGAGATACACGCACAAACTACTCCATGCCCGCATGATTGTCGCCGGCACCGCAGCTGGCTGCTGTTGAGCGTCCTGCACCATGGACGACGCCGCGGTGACAGAAGAGCGACGCTGCAGCATCGAGAAGACGCCGATACAAATCCCCCCCGACGCCGACGCTTTTCATCGGCTCCCCGACGAAATAATCGAGCAGTATGATATGCTTCATTGACTCTGCAGAGTAGAACAGTCTTGTTGGTAACAACAAATTGTACTGACCCGTGAACTAGGATCTTACTCGCAACCGATCCAGATGGCTTCGCTTCCTTGATCCTGCTCAACTCCAAATGGAGAGCCACTTCGCAACGACCGTATCTCTATGCTCACCACCTAACGCAATGCCCATCATACGCCACGTCTCACTCCAATGTCCCTCCTGCCGACGTCGACCATCTGCCTTTGCTGCGCCGCCTTTTCGCCCACGAAGTCAAGCGGAACCTTTTCGGGGCCTATCTTCGCCCGAAGCAAACCTTGATCAGACTTGTCTCCAATTCAATTAGCTCCTCGTCGTGTCCGGGAGGAGAGGGCATGCTGTTCAGCTCTTCGCCGAGGGGTCAGCATATCTTGGCATACAACTCTTCCAGAATATATGTTATCGATGTTCGCAGCCCCGCTGTACAAGTTACCCGTGAGCTCAAGATCCAGCGGCGACCCGTTTCGGCGTGCATTACGGATGATGCAAGCACTTTGGCTGTGCTGTCAAATGAAATGCAAGTCGATATCTACGATTTGCAGAAATCCCCGCCCAGGCGGAAACAGTCCCTCATATTGGACAACAGCCCACAAACCATTGCGATATCATCCTGCGGCACCGTCCTAGCTGCGGCATACCACGGAGGGATCGAGGTATCAGCACTGAGTCCTTCGGCCCTGCCCACGGAAAAGAGAGCCGTCAAGTGCGACGCTGTGGACGCGCTGGCGTTCTCCCATGACGGGACACAGATTTTGGGCACGACAGTGCACTCGTCCCCCCCGAGCACTGTCATTCTCACCGCGCCCTACTACGACCCCGGCAGTCAGATGCCAGAGGACAATTTGAGCGCCATGTGGACGACGTCGATTCTGTTTCCCAACACGAGCCGTGATTGCAGCCATGCTATATGGCTACCCGATGGCGGGCACAGCGAGCTTGAATGGACTTTTACCTATGATCGCAGCTTCGAGACGTTCCGCGCCGTTCGGCTGGACGACCTTCGCAATGGAACAACGTATTTCACTGGCCCCATCCCCAAGGCCGCCTCGCAGACGAAACTGCTGCCATGTACGCTACCCGCGACGACAAACCGTGGAGATCTTGTCTCGGCCGGCTTTCAGGGCAAGGAAATTTGGATATACGGCGTTCCTGAGGATCTAGACGCTGTACCCGAGCCGCCGCCGCCGCACCAGCAGCACCAGCCAGGCAGCCGCGATTCTCCGCCCAACTCCTCTGGGCTGTGCAGGCACAACAGCACACCGAGCAATTTGTCTCGCCACACTTCGACTAGAGGCCAGGATGGTGAAGGCGAGAGGGTTCCGCAGTGGCAGATTCTCTGTGATAAATTACGGAATAACCTGGTTGCCGGATTCAAAGTCGGCGAAATCGATGGCATCAGCAGCGTGAAATGGGTTGGCCAGTTTGGAAAGTCGCCATCCGAGGAACGGTTGGTTGTGACCGCTACGGGTGTAATGAGTCCGAGACTGGTAACGGAGGAAGAGGATATTGACTTTGCTGATGGTGGTCGCATTGCCTTACTCGACTTTGACTACAGTCTCGTAAATGGAGAGACGACAGAGATTACTATTGACGTGGGAACAGACAACGCCGAGCCGCTAGCCGAGGAACGACGTGACCTGGAAGCGGATGTGGCCATAGTGAGACGAAGGACGGTCGCCCAAAGACAGGGCGGACGCAATGCTCTTCTTCGAGCGGCTACAACAGCTGCCGGGCGGCCACCTGTTCCCGAACTGCCCGCAGATCACGACGATGACAATCCGTTGGTCCCCAGGAGTGTAGGACAGCATCCCGTCAACCGCCCAGCGGCTCCAACAGGTCCCCAAGATGGTCATGAGGAATTTGCCTCGATCGAAGAGCAAGAGGCCATGGACGCACCTTATGCGCATTCTAGCCCTCGGTCACAAACAACCCTCCGTCGAGCTGCCACGGCTGCCGCTGTCAATCGACGTCTGAATCCACGCACCGCCGACGGACGCCCAATCGAATATCGCCGCGCGGATGGCCGTGCAGAACACCCACACGAAAGCGATGCTGACAATTGGGTGCCACCACCTCCCCCCTACCAGAAAGAAGACCCCGGAGATCTACCAGCCTTTTTGCGCGGCCCTCATGTGGCGCCCCCCATGTCGGCAACGAACTTTCCACCTACGGCCAACGGCACCTCTGCAGGCGAGGCACTGAACGATTCGCTCACCTTGGCATTGGAGCAGTCGGCTCAGATGAGCAGGAACGGGACACAGTACCGGCGTTCCCATCAACGGACGGCAAGCGACTCGGCCAACGTGGCCAGACTGAGGATGGCCAATATACCACGACCAAGATCAACACCGTCTGTTCACTCCGTCGAAGCGGACGATATATACGATGTGTCGCCACAAGGTTCCCCCAGCCTGCTGCCTGCGCAACCCGTTCGGTCAAACGCATCACACCCTCAGGCAATAACCCCCCCTCAAACTTCCAGTGGCAACACCTCGGTTACCGGGCCCGCCACGAACTTCTCGCCGACAAGCCCGGCAGCTGCTCCTCTAAGTCCGGGTTCCAGCACAGGACCAGGAGCTCGGCCTGGGGCCCCGATGTTAGAACTGCACATTCCCACATCCCCGTCTGTGAACCTGCGTTCTTCTGCTGTTGACGCAGAACCGCCAAACAGGCGATTGTCGAATGCTCAGACCTGGCCAAGGCGGCCCCTGCCCGCAGCAGACTCAACGGCTCCAACAACGCAGCAGCAGCAGCAGTTGGGCGGATATCCTTATACCGCCCCCGCCACCAACGCCCCTCTAAACAACTTGGCCTCGGCTGCCCTCCCCCCGGCCCCGAGTTCTAACCAGATTGCCAGTTTGAACAAAAGAATCAGCCAGGGAAACCCCCGACGGCTCTCAGGCAACATTCTCAACTCTCGGCTGTGGATGGACCAAGGGCAAAGCATGACGGCAACGGACTCAGCAGCACAAGGATCAGCCACAGAGTCCTTCTCCCGGCGTCCGTCAGACATTCAAGTACCGGATTCTGACCGGCCCCTCATCATCAGCACACCAACCGGAGTTACAGGGTCCTACGATCCCCCTTCTCGACGAGCCTCCAACGCTCTCACAGAAACTCCTATACTTGCGCCGGTGCCACGACGTCCCCGCCCCACACTCTCTGGTCCCGGGGGAACAGCACAGCAGCTAGAGGATATATACAGCCATCAGCCTGCCCCAGCGGCCTTGCCCGCTCACATGCGTTCAAACGCCAACGCACTACCCATGTGGATGAGAACTCCCTCAAACTCATCACGACGAACACCAAATGGGGTCAACAGACGTCGCAGTAGAGCTGAAAGAAGTGCCGCGAAGAACATCAAGGATGCGAAGCTGAAGGGCTGGAAGGTCAAGAGGAATAAGAAACCCGCCGATGACAGTTCTGGTTGGGTTGATGTGCACACACCGTCACAGCCGAAAGCGAACAGGTGTGTTCTCATGTGAGTTCGAGCGTGAAGTGAAGGGACTCTTTATCACTATTATGATGATCTTTGGTTGTAAGCATTATTAGCGCTATTTCTTTTGTACTATTCAAGTTCGCATCATGGGATATAGGATAACGTAAAAGAATGTGCGCGCACGATGTCTTTTTATTTTATTTTTCGGTCGGGCTTTACTGAAAAATTATATAGAGATGCGAATCTCTCATATGGCGCTATTTCATTCGTTACAAGACGACTTAGAGTTGCACCAGCATACGGAGTACTTACTTGTGCTTTATTACTATAGTATTACTCCGTAGCGTGTAAATTAATAATATGCACGCTATAGTTAAAACGGTAATACTATCGTTCTTGCAATTTAAGCGAAAGTGACATAGCTGTCTGACTTACTGTTCTATTCGCGACAGCGAAATATGGTACATTGCATGTTGTGGCTTTTTAGGCGTGCGCTGCTGCTTCAAACGTAGCGTTTAAACGCCAACGTACTATAATCCGCTCCTGTGCAGAGCATTCGTCTCTCTCTAATACGAGAGCCGTGTTTACTATCATTAGCTTCTAAATACTTTACTTTAAAATACTCTACTCCGTACGGAGTATTCAGTCCTCCACATAACTCCTATTCAAATATTTGCGTCACGTGCTGGTATATCGACCGTGGCCAGCCCGTGCGTGGCTAGGCCCACGTCGACGGTGCGGGAGGCCCCGCCAAGCGCCAACTTCCATCAGGGACTGACTTCTCAATAATAAGTGGAATTACGGAGTAGTTAATGCTAAAACCCCTGCTGAGTATTTAAGCTTAGTTAATTACGGCGTTGAGGAAACTGGGTACACGTGCTCATTCCACTCAAGAAGTTTTTAAAGAAGAATGCCTGAACGTTTTCAAAGAAGAGGAAGAAGAAGAAGAGAACGGTGCGAGACTGCCAGAAGAGCACAAGTATCAGAGTAGCAGCCCAGCTACACTGCTCCGGAGTGCTCACGGATACTGCTCTGTACTCTAGGGTGCTCTATTCTTATACATTATCCTACTAACCCTTGGTCTACTGCAGACTACCCCTTAGACTTACGATACGCTTAACGTTACGCTTAACTATACTGCTGCGTACTCCGTACAGAATAGCCTAACTAATGACAGTCACATACGTGACAGAACCAATCCATGTAAGGGAGAGGTACGGAAAGCTTCGGATAAGTCAATTATGCTGCTGCTACTGACGATGCTGCTGACGAAGGTCTGGATGCCTGATATTAATGCTGCTGCTGATGATTTTACTATTATCTTATGTGACGTTTTTTTTCTTCTTCCTATTTCTATCTGGGGGGATTTCTTCCGTGGCAAAATCTCACCGCCCTTTTTTCCGTATCTTAGAGTTCCCTAACACTACATCTTGGCAATATAGTACATCACGATACATCCGAACGGATTGACAAATTGATCCAATTATAGAGAGGCAGAAAATTGATCCCCACTTTGCACCAGCCCGTTAAAGATGCACTCCCCCTTGCCCTCGCCTTGCTTAATCGCAAATCTCAGGCAAAGCTCCGCCTGCCCTGATAACCATCTTCTAAGATACACCAATATCGACGGCACACCTGCAGAATCTAGCATCCCACCAGACGAACCCAGCACGTAAGATTGGCACCCCACAAAGTTCTGAAGTCAACAGCCGTTCTGTACGGAAGTATACTCAGCCTAACAAGACGATCGATAGTTACTCCGTAATCCGTCTAGAAAAGGCAGCGGTCTACTGCCACGGTCACGCATTGATTGTTCTCCAACGAACACAACAAAGATTTGCGAGGATCCACGAGTCGATCTTCTGCACGAGCAATTCTTACTTGTATGAGAACAGAGCACGACTGCGCCACGTCATGGCTGTGCACGACACCATCTCCAAGGACGATACCGGCGGCTCCGAAGCTCGAAACCATGCCGCCCAGGCAGAGGCAGCTAGCAGTTACGCAGCTTCCCATGGCCGCAATTCACATAACCTGACCCAGCAAAACCCGGTGACGCCTGAGCAGGACTATAAGCTACAGCTGATGGTGCTTGAGCAGCAAAATAAGAAACGTCTGATGATGGCAAGACAAGAGCAGGACACTATGATGGCCCAGCAACAGCTTCAAAACTCTGCCAACGCCCCGCCCGCCGTGCAGGACCGTTAGATACAGTTGGTGCTACTTGAGCAGCAAAATAAGAAACGTTCTGATGATGGCAAGACAAGAGCAGGAAACTACGACGGGCATACCTCGAGAGGAGGGGTTTGGCCCCAGACAACCAGCTTACTATAACAAGCAAAGTAAGCGTAGCTAGTAGTCCGAGCAGGATGTAGATAGTTTAGCACTAATTCTGGCTGCTACGTAAAGATAAATACAAGTAGATTCTCCTTGCGCCCCCTTTTTTTTATATCATGCAGCGTACATAATCACATCTCGCACGCTATCAGAGCTAGTTGCGAGAATCCATACATTGATAGTAAGTATTCTGAGGTCAACACACCGTGACATAGGTCCGGTAACAGATAGAACGCCACTAATTTAGGATTCACTGCACCGTGAGCACTGTGAGCACCGTGTTGACTGCAAAATATGTTTAATTTCCGTTTAGTTATATCAGTAAAAGTACATCCTTTCCGTCCAACTCTAAAGCCGATGCCTTTAACTCGACCAGGCCCTCGACCAGGCCCTCGACCTATTTACTGGACAGCGCCGAAAGGAATGCAGACGCTGGGCCCTTGAGGATTGAAAAGATTCGGCTCCTAGCAGAAGATAGTGTCAGCGCCGCGCACCAGTTACGGAGCAGAATGATTCGGGATCCGGAATTCGGAATAGTTACGCAGTGAACTTACCAATCTTTCGCCGGGACCACATCTCGTTATCGGCGGGCTTCCACGCCCAGCAGAGTAGCGCCCAGCAGGCCCGTCAACTCCAGGGGACGGCGTGCCCACGGCGAGGCCGGCCAAAAGGGCAGAAGTGGCAATGGTGATGAGCCTCATTTTATCTTTTAGGAGCGTAGTTTCTTTTTTTTTTAAGGAAAGCGGAACAGGTGAGGAGCGAACTAAGTCTGGATGCAGAGAGGCATGGGCTCATGTGGTTATTTGAGATTAGGTTATGGACGAGAGACAATAGTCACAAGCCTTATTATTATCAGGAGCCCCCCAACTTCTTTTTTTGAGGAAAGGTAATGACTAAAATGCGAAGCGAACCAAGTTTCGAATGCAGACAGACATGGGCTTATGTAGTTAGTTATTTGAGAGTATAATGTAATGAGCTGGCGTGGCTGGAATGAAGAGCCAATTCCAAGGTAGGAGTACTCCCCTCCCGTACACGGCGCCTAAGTTGAGCGCTGATGCCTCCTCAGTGACTTCTCTAGCCAACTACGTTCCAGACAAGATTGGAAATGTCCGCGATAGTTGTAGGCTCGGAGCTAGTCACTTCCGATACAGCAGAGGTACCATGTCTCGGCTGGGCACAGCGCCGTTCGCGTGACTGCGCAGTGCTCTCTAGAAATCACGCAAAGTGCCTCCTGTGATGGGATGGATCACCTCGGCGCTGCGGCTGTTGTCGTGTTGTCGTGTGTCGGCCACAGTACTTGTTCTCTGCTGCGGCAACTTGTCATTCTGCGACGCAAATAATTTTCTGCGTCATAAAAAGCTCCAGAGTGAGACACTCCGCTCCCAAGGGGTACGCCCATGGTCCGTATAACACTCATTTGCGTCGTTCTGCGCTGTGAAAGGCAGCTCATTTCTTATATTCCGCTGAGATCAGACAGACGTTGTTTTTTGTTGCGGCATACTCCGTACTCGGTACGCGCATGTAGGTGACTTGCCGTTGGGTTCTACTAGTACGCCCGGAATGCATGTCTTAAACATCAAATACAAGATAGGAAGGACACTTCCCCAATCAATCTATTACCCAAGACTGTCTCCCCCAGCTGGCGTGCCCAATATGGTATTCTAATTTCCCCGATGATACAGCATTCCAGTCATGTGTCTCAAGCGGGACGTCGGCCAATTCGCAAAAGATCAGCCGCAGGAATTCCAGCAGCTACAACGACGACGCACTCCTCTGTATTATACTGTATTGTACGGAGTTACTCCGTACCATGCCTAGCATACTAGTAGCAGCCTGACGGCTTGACAGGCGTATAGAGCGGCGGCTCACAGTCGTTCTCCGCCGGAACTGGATTAATAGTTGTGATATCGCAGGTAGACTGTGCGTATCGGCCACGTGCCACCAGAGATGGTTCAACATGAAAACCAGAGGCCAAGTACGATCAGGCGACGGTGATGGTTTTGACGCCGGTTTTTGACGCCGGGGCGTGAAGTAATGCCTCCGCGAAAGTGCGATTTACTCCGCTGACTGCTGTCATTATTTTACGCTTTGCCATACACATACACCAGCAAATGCTAGTATTGACAGCAGTGCGGAATACAGGAGCAGTAATTGTAGTATGTGCATGGTTATCATGTTCCTTTTTGTCTTGCTGTACTCTGTACATACCGACTGAGTGCTGTGCTGTGCTGTGCTGTGCTGTGCTGCCATGCCAAACATCAACTGTAACTAATGCCTAATCACCCCCTGATGCATTCATGGCAAAATGACTGGGTGCAGCTAGGGTGTCCCTCGCTCGCTTGCACAGCTCTCGCGGAGTCTTCCCCGTTGGATTCTCTACAACTACTATCTACTCTTTAACAAGTATTTTCGGGGGCTGGAATAGAAGCAGCAGGGGCGTTTCCATGTGCGGAGGGGGCCTATATACGTGTAAATTAATGCAGCTGGTGGATTACGCGGTGTAGTGTATGAAGAATCCAAAGTTGAAGCGACGGTGAACCACATGTCCGGTTCAGATGAGCAAAAAGACAAAATGTCTGGCGAGGAGCGGTAAAGTTGGCACTCTGATGCAAAGTAGCAATCTATTATGGTGGAACAAAGACTCGGAATACTTGAACACCACGACGGTACAAAGTCCCTCCGCGAACTTATCATCGTAAATAAGTTGCAAACAAGGCCAGGATGAACAAGACCTGTAGCCACCCCCCACGCATTCGCTAACGATAAGGACAGCTCTAATTCAAAGACAAAACACCGTCGCTGATGTATAATAAAATAGTATGACATTTTCGCTGATCAATAATTTGACAAATCAAACAAGACTCGACGCTGGTCACCATCAAATCCTAGGCGTTGTGCCCGGCACATGCCTCCTGCTACCATTAGGCTTGGCAGCTTCCTTCATCAGAGCGCCGACCGAGGTGGTGCGGTTATCATGATGTGGACCACTGCCACTATTGGCGGTTTCCGCGGTGTATGCATCCGCAAACACATCGATTCTTTCACTGCCTCGCTCTGGTTGGGCGGTTTGCGAGTAACGATTGGTCTTCATGTCCCGGATAGCTGGCACTCTGGCCCCGGCGACTTTGCCTGTGCGAGCATGGAAATCATCGTTGGATGCTGTTGAGAACCGTGCAATGGCGGGCGAGTGACCAGGTAAGTACGGCGAAGGTGAACCGAAACGGTTCGGTATTGATAGATTGGATTTGCGGTGCATTGTCCGTTCGTCGCGAGCAGCAATGGTGCTCGCCATCGAGTGCCGGATGGACGAGAAGGTGGAAGGAGACCTGCGACCGAAATCTGTCCGGATCGTCTCTTCGTTCGGGATGGGCGCAGAAATTTCCTTTCCGTGTAACCCTTTGCTGCTGGACACACTGCCGGCATATGATGATGATGATGATGATGCAGGTCCGTCCCTCCTGCGACCTCTAAGATAAAAGAAGATGAGCGCCGACAAGAGCATCAACACGAGTATGCCCCCCACAACGCCACCAATGATGGACATCTTTTCCGGACCTACAGATGAGCCCTGGTCCTGACTCCCCTCCGCCGAGGCAGTGGCCGATGCCTGCTGTGAATCTGTCGCTTTCTGCACAGCTGTTGACGTAGTTGTTGTCGGAGGGGTATAACCCTCTGGCAACCGGGACTGATCTGCGTCTTTGGTGCACATCTTCCCATCGTCGGCACATGAGTATCCAAACGGACAGCACATGGTGTTTTTTGCGCATTTCGGAAGGGTTGAGTTCAGCGCCAAGGTCTTGATCGGGGACTTCATGCTCGTAGTGGGATCTTGCGCGTTGACGTCACAGGTAATAGGCAGAATTGCACTGCATGATTTGTCCTTGGGGCAGCACATGACCGTCGAGCCGCCAGACAAAGAGATGCATATGCTGTCCTTGGCACAGCAAAACGCATCAGACAAGCCTTGAGAAGCGCAAGACTGGAGGCCCTCGGCGGTGCACTTATCATTACGCAGAAAGATGGCCGGCGAAGCCGATGCCACGCCGGCGAGCAGGAGCAGGCGAAGCGGAATAGGCAACCTGGCCATATTCGAAATTGCTGGAGGCTTGAGGAGACTTGAGGAGGCTTCGGGAGTCTTCAGGAGTCTTTAGGAGTCTTTCCAGGAAAGTGTTGGAATCTGTTCGGTGCACGTAAAGTGTGGTGTTACAAAGAAGTATGGCCGTGGTCGTACCAAAAAAATGATATCCGTCAAAAGAAAGTAAAAGTGGAAATAAAACCAGTGAATGTACTGCACAACGGCTTTTGTATCCAGTGAACCGAGCTTGCAGGAAAGGGCGTTTCGATATATGAACAGATCGGGAACAGCAAAAGCTCGCTTCTTCCCGGGGTGAGTGGAAGAGCCTTGTGAATCACAGTACGCAGTATGTTCGCAAGTGTAGAAGACAATGAGGAATGAGAGAGAGAGAGAGAGAGAGAAAGAGTTCAAAATGGCCAGACGAGAAGGCTTCACAAGCGAAGTCAAGGTCACTGACGAGGTCAAAACAGCTATAAGCAGCTGGGCTGTCGTCCCTTGCAATTTCTTCCCTTGCCGCCGGCTGCCGCAATACGACGTCAACGGCTTCTCGGTTCCGGACATGGCGTCGGCTGACGGGCATAGAGTCGCGATCAGAAACATGGCGCTTTTCATCCCCGTCGACTCTCGGGCTCTGGAGGCCTCGATAGCCACCCAGTGGCGACTCAATGACGCGCCATTACCGGAAAACGAGGAAAGCAGAGCCCAGCGTCAGCGGGAGACGCTGGTGTCACTTGGGCATGGCGCAATGGGCAAGGCTGCAACATCAGAGGCAGCCGGTGGCCGAGTTACAGGCTGGGAGGCGACGATATCAACCCATAGGCTTGGGTGTACGATGAAACGCCGAAGCAAAAGAAGCTCCTGGCTGAGAGGGTCTGGATTCATCAAGAGCCCCAAGTTGTCATGAAAACGAGTGGATGGAGAGCGCTTGGAAGAGAAGACCCGAGGTGGCAGTGTCAGAGTAGACGCGCCGGGCAGGAGCGTGTGAGTTGATTGGCCAGAAGGGCGGGTAGGGTAGCGGCTATGGGGAGGACGGTGGGGCTCATTCGCTGCGGGCGCTTGCCGGTGCGGCGCTGTGGGGCGCGGGTTATGCTGTGATTGCGCAGAACACCGTTACGTACGGAGCAAGGGACATACTCCGTACTCTGCATCAGCCTGTCCGCTAGTTAGTTATTCACCAACGTCGTCCTTTCTTGGGAGCGCTCCGTGCACGACGCAGCATGATCTCCCGCGGAAACATAGTCTAGCTAGCTAGCCTATACGTTCGCATCGTCGATTTGTGTCTCAGGACGGCAGTCAAACCAACATGCATGCGCATATCATCGATGCCGCTCTCCCTGCTCCTCTCCCATCTCCCTGATGCCGGCACAGCTGGTCCGTGACACACAGTGCTCTAATTGAGACCGCCGCTCCATGTAATTGCCTGACTATCCTCCGTGAGCCGCACGATGACGCACCTTGTGATGGCTTTTACACGACGGCGCGTGCCGTTTTGAGGAAGGTGTGACTATGACCGGCGGCCATCTCGGCCACGGTCAAACGAATACGGAGTACGTGTCCAGCCTTTGACGTCCGACTAGCTACGTCTCTCGCCGTCCGCCGTTAGCCGTGCCGTGCCGTGCTGTGCTCCAAGGTCCAACCAAGGTCCAAAGTCCAAAATCCAAGGTCCAAGGTCCAGCGCCCAGTGCACCCAACGCCCGAGGTCCAGGTCTTGAACAGCCAAGACGAGACCAACCTGCAACGCCTGTTGTCCCGTGACCCAGCTGCAGGGTCTCTCTGCCAGGCTAGCTTGGTTGGACAGTACGGCGTACAGATCTGGCGCTCGCCCAGCCACTCGCCTCACCACGCATCACGCATCACGCATCGCCACCCAGCCCAGCCCAGCTGCCCAAATCGCCTCAGGAACGCCATGCAGCTGCCCTGTTTTTTCGAGGCTGGCAGCGATTGATTTTACGGCACCCGCGTCACGCGATGGTCCTCGCTCCCCCGACCCTGCGGCCCTGCAAGCTCGAGCTCATTGTCCGTTGTCTGTCTACCCAGCAGCTACGGAGTCCCTTGTTCGTGGCCCTTGCCCCTGCCCCCCCATCCACGGCGATATGGCACCATGGCCATCCTGCTCTGTGGTTGGGCCGCACCGCCACTCCCTCTTTGCACTACTGCAATCAACAGTCCGGCTCGACCCTACTCATGATTTTGATTGATCGGGACACTAAGAGCCCATTTCCCAATTGTAATTTACATTGTGCTCCGCATAGCTGTCTCCTTCTCCCAACATGCAACAATACTAGTATCAAATCAATCCGCCGCCTCGCCATCCCATCGTACGTCCACACCCCCCCCTTCCCCCAGCATCTCCTGCGGACAGTTCTTGGGCACTGTCTGGGCACGACGCAGCAATTGGCTACTTGTCTCTTATTAGCATGTACTCAGTAATGCAGCTGGCGTGTTTTCCCCCCATGGCAATCACGCACCGGCACGGTGACTTATTTTGATGAGTTTCTCACCTACCGAGGTAGCGCATCCCGTGATGCCGTGCTCATCCTTCATGGCCGCCACTGAGCTTATCCCAACAGCTTACCGAAGTTGCCGCAGGCAAGCCAAATCATCTAGCTAGCTAGTTACTTAGCTACTCCGCACATTCAGTCCCCTCCATGTCTGTGACTCTTTCGCAGGTCACGTTCGCGTCTGCCCGCCCGGCGCATTCTCAGTACTAACATAGTTAGTCAATCGCTCTTTGACTTGCCAAACAGGATGAACCTCCATCTGCGGCAACATACCGTGATCATCACTCGGTCAATGGGTCAGTGTGCTCGACTAATCATTCCATACACCCGCCCGTACATACCCTTTTGAAGTCTGAATCCGCCCAACATGCGGAGTGTAGCAATAAGGGAGTGGATAGGCAATGGAGTAGTGTATACAGTCAAACACCGAAGCTATCCGGAGCTATTCAGTTCGTAATTTTTTTTGAGTTGTGGGCCGTCTCCGTAGTCTCCGACTGCCGTTCACGTCACTAGCATCATAATAGACTTCCCGTCAGCCATATCTGGCTGAACCCTTCTTTTCAAGGGAGCCGAAGGTAGAAGGGTCGCTCAGCCGAACCTGTCTCGCCAATGGGCACGTCGCAACGCATTTCGGATTCACATCATGATGCGCAGTGTACTGTAGTGTGTTTTGTGAGGGTATTTTTATTGACTGCTATCTAGAGGTAGTTTCTTCTACCTTGACCAGCCTTTGCTCATATACAAGGCGGTTTCTTGCCCGCTCACCAGGCTCGGTTCCTGTTCCTGTTCCTGTCTGATGCTTGCGCCATCATGAACAGCGCAAACTCAGCCCTGTGCATCATTGTAGCAAAAAGGGTGAAAGGAAGGAGCCATATCCTCCATAATCGGCCTGCAGCTTAACACGCCGCCCGTGGAACAACTGACAGTAACAAGGAAAAGCGAGAAAATGCATCATTCGTGGCGCCATGATCCCAGATCAAATCCCAACATCATCAAATCGTCACCTCTCACACCTTCCGTCTGGTTCCCGTCCGCCTCCCTTCCAATAAATAAAGCTGTTCCAAGTGTTGAAGAAGGCTTTCATTGCTTCTCTCTTTGAATATGAAATGTTGATCCCCATAAGCCTCGCGGCTTTATCTATATGAATTCCCATGCCAGTCGGGTATATTGCATAAAAAAAAAGATAAAAAAAAAGTGGAAAGCACTCTGGCTTCCCAAATCAATAAGGCGAATTAATGAAGAAAGATGAAAAATAACAAGAAAAGTAAAAAGAATGGTCGTCTGTGGCAATCAATGCTCAGGCCAGCAGACCGAAAGAGGTGGCATAGCGCGCCCGTCACCTACATGCCAAGATTTGGTCTGCGTTCTTGGTCAAAAAGCCCGTTCCGACATCAAGAGAAGGTACAAACAAGAAGTGAGAGAGAGCAGAAAATTTGTCTCTCAGAAGGAGGCTCCATTGCGCAAAAAGGTTTGGAATGAATAACCAGGCAGACAGTGTCTTCTTTATATCAACAGGAAGTCCCATCCCTTGGTTCGCATAACATCCCGCCAGCTGATATAAGGGTGAAAAACGTCTGATACCGAAGATCCTGGAGTGGGCACTTGGGTCAGATTGTCGGCTTGCATCCAAACTTCCCGGAGGACAGTCACCATGCGCCCAAACGCACCGCACATGGCGGCGTCTCCAAGCTGGGCGATGCGATCATCGAAGAGGGTCCGGAAGTTGCTACCAGGCAAACTCGCAGATCCACCGACGAGATAAACCCAGACAAGACTGCGATCGTAGCCGTTTTGCCCTGATGGGATGAATTGGAGAACATTGGTGAGCTTTGCAACCAGTCCCTGAGGGGAGGTCTGGCTGAGGGAGAAGCCAGGAATCAGGCTGCAGAGATAGATCCGCGCGGCGATTCTGAACGCAGTTGTGATGTTCCTGCAAAGCTGCTTAGGTGACAAGGTGCCGTTGCCATTATATGGCATCTTGGGATCTACTTCACCGACTTCAGTGAAAGTGAGCTGTTCGCCCAAGGCAGCGACGTGCTGGCAGAGGGTGTAGTCATCCATGCCATCCCCCTTCAACGAGTCCAGGCAGGCAATCTCAGAAATGAGATACATGACACGGTCCTCGCAGCCCATGAGTTCACGAAGACCCAGCTGAGAGTTAACCGGCGACAAGTGCTTTTCTCGGTAGGTGTGGGCAAAAGTTGGAGAGGTGCCTCGCATGGTGGCGCCGAGAATGTCAATCCAGCCTGTCAGCGTCATGTTGAATGGAGTCGGTCCAACCTGGCCAGCAGGATTGGACACAACACGGGGCAGGTCAAGTTTCTGCACGAGGCTGATAGCGGCTTGGAAGTGTTGGTGCCAGGCAATATCCAGTAAGGCATCATCAAAGCGACCGACGATGCACTGGAAGAAGATGAGGCCAAGGGTGGCTTCCAGGATCTGCTGATGGTTTTCGTCACGCTTCAAGGACTCGCAAAGCGAAAAAATCGTGGCATAGCGGTGCTTCATAATGTCTCCATCAATCTCGTCAGCCGGCAGGTTGGCATGGGTCTTGAGATGCTGAGCCGCAATGCTAAGACAACAGTGGAGATAGACGCTGTTGGACTGCAGCGCGGGGAGGATCAGATCGGAACCAACCGAGCCATGTTGGTTGGACTCGAGGATAGGGAAGATGATCGGGAGGACGTTATGAACAAAGTGGTCCAGCAAACGTTGGTCATTCTCCTCGAGCTCAATTCGCACCTGCCTTGAGCTGTTATGAGGGCCATGCGCAAAGTCGAAAAAGTGGACGTCCAGTGCTTCTTCAGACAGCGACTGTCGACGCTCCTCGTGGACATGTTCGGTCCATCCATTCTCGAATTGGGTGGACGGAAGAACTGTGCCGGGAGGTGGAGGTGTCTGGTAAGTACTGAACGTGGCGACGTGCGATTCTTTCAGTGTGGGAATATCGTTGACAAACATCTGTCGCTCCGTTTTGACATCAACTTCGTACGGTGAGTATCCGGTGAACATGTAATCCGGGTGCAACTGGGTGTTGTAAACACCAAACTCGGCAACATTGGGTGGACTGTTGAAATTGAAGCCACCGGAGTAATGAGAGTCTATGGAGGCAGACCTCGTGCGATCCATGGGATCTGAGTAGTATGTGGCTGGCGTAGGAAGTGAGTGCGACAAGCCTGGGGGAGGGCTGACCGATGTCTGAACAGAGTTGGACGTCTTCTCTGCCAACTTCTTGCGCTTGATGATGTTCTTGATGTCTTCCTTGTGCTTCCGTCGGGCATCATTGTTGCTCCACCACATAGGTCGCTTGTATTCGCATTGCAGTCCAAGGTGTTTGCAAGCCGTGCATGCGGGAGTTCCCTCATCGCACTTCTTTCGCCTTAATCTGCAAGTGTAGCAGCCTGGGAAAACAGTGTTGTTAGCAAAAAGTAAAATTTAAACCCCGATTCCGGTTTGAGGGGAATAATTGAGCGAGATAAATGGCAGCTTCGAAGAAATCAAAGGAGAGCAGATCAGGGAGCTCCTTCCTCGTTCACTCTCTCAGCTATGTGTAAGTGCCCCAGGTGGGTACAGTCGGGGAAAGAACGCAGGTGTTCGTGTAAGTGGCACGGCGGAGTTCATTACCTGTTCTTGACCTGCGGTGCATTTGTGATTTCACTTTTGAGTTTCCATTGCTGGGCTTTGAGGCCAGTTTAGCCTTTGGAGTTTGCGCAACAGCCATTTTCGCAGTGCTTCCGGGTGCTGCCTTTGCGCAATTGCGATGATCGGGGGGCGAGGATGGCATTTGTACGGACAAGCTCGATGTTGTGAGCAAAGCTGCAAGAGCGAGAGTGGCAGGGGTGGGGTGCGCCGAGAGAAGAGGGGGGGTGGAGTCAGTGAGGGCGCGGAGAGCAGCTACCCTGCGGGAGGGGTGCGTGGTACCGTGTGAGTGACGGCGCTGCACGGTGGCTTGGGTGCGGCGAACCAAGAAGCGGCACGGACGGACAGACAGACGGGCACCACACGAGTCGAGAGGTGCCAAAAGGTCCAGGCTGTCTGGGTCCAGGGTTCCTCCGAGTCCAAAGTTTCCCCAACGACGATCCGATTGTCGAGGCGAGCCTGCTCGGTGCTGTTTCCTGGGTGGCTGGACCGTGTGTGGTCTCGAAATTATCTAATTATTTGTCCTTTTGCCTTGGACAGGCTGGTATCGTTTTGTGAGTGGTCAACACGTTGCGGTCGACCTGTCGTATCAGCAAGCGTGTTGGACTCTGCGTTATTTTCTTTGTAATTTTGTTTCGTGAATGGTTGCAAATAGTCCAGAAGGTACTGATTTTGATTCTCCTGTCCCGTCTAATGAATGACTGGTTCGAAGCAAGGCCAGCTTGCGGTGACTGAAATGTTGAGGTAGTGCAAGAGATGAATATGGTATTAGTGTTTTGGGGGAGGGAATATTAGAGGATGCACCCGACCAGGGGTGGAGGGAATAAGAGGAAAAAGAGGGTTAAATGAAAGAAGCCTTTTGGCAACACTTGGAACTTGTCGCCGCCGTTTACACACGAAAGAAAAGAGGGTTAAATTCGAATTGATTGAAGGACGACGAGGACTTATATCATGGCCGCCATTCTCGCGGCCCGTCGACGTGTTGGCCAAAATAGCGACCAAATGAGTGAGTGCATTTGCCCACTCGTGCTGCTCGTTCACGTTTCTATTTTTGAACCACACGCTAGTATGCAGTCACTGTACGCAAATATCAGAGCCTGCGCTTAGACACACCAATAGGATGCCGCCATTCAATGGGCCCGCTCATCGACGGCTGCTGCTCACAGGCAATACGCTCTATCGAGACCAGGGATGCCGTCTTCAAAGAGGAAAGTCACGCATGCTGTAGCTAGCAATGTCACCCACACTCTCTTATCCAGCCCATGCACGAGTCTGTCCCTTTCCGCCCTCGTTCCTTGTCCTCCCAGCCGCAACTCTACATGTGTTCTTCTGCTGTTGTGCTAGCAACTGCGTAGCGTAGCCCGCAAAAGTACTCGATCGTACTCCGTACGGATATCCGCATCCCCCCCTCCCCTGGTGGGCTTCTTTCCTAGCATGCGCGTGCAATCGGAGCCGAATGGACACAGATCCAATGTAGCCGGTTGGTTTGTCTGCTGGCTCTGCGTTTGGCCCGGCCGGAACTTTTTTTTTATTTTGTTTTTTAATTGATGTTCACCAGCTCTTTTACGGAGTACATACTCTCCTTTTTGGGAAGAGCGCCTCGTTTAGCACCGCAGAACCAAGCGACAACATGGTGGGCCACACAGCCTTTATTTCCTCCCTTTCATCGGGCGGCGATCAAGACGAGCCAAACAGAGCTCGCACAAAAGTGAGTGGCTTTTGCATGCAGCACACAGAGGGAAGAGGGGGGGAATGCGAGAGAGGGAGAAACCAGCAGCTCTTACAGAACGAGTTGCAGGTTTTCGTGGCATTCGGGCCTCTCCAAGAAGTGATGACCGTTGTGCGTCAATAATATTGTTACACGTGCAGGTAGTGATAGACCATGCGTCTGCAAGCTCTGAGACAGGGACGACAAAATAGCCGTCTGCATTGCATATCTGCAAGCTCCGCACCGAGCTGCCTAGTCACCATCCACTTAGAACTCTATTGGATAAACCACAGTGCAAGAGTTGTCTGCATCCTCACCAATACGGAAATCCGAACATGTAGCTTGGTCGATCTATACCTAAAGCCCGAAGTACAGTGGAGTCATCACATTCAAATGCAGTAAATTCGTATGATGTCTCGGGATCCGGACCAGGGTTGAGGGGCGAGCCTACGAATGACCTGCGAGGCCATGCGGCCACAACCTTGCCTAACGTGACGACAATTTCCCACACTGAGCGCCTGAAAAAGTCCTCCCAGCGTGACTAACTGACACTGACATTGGCAATGTGACAGTACTGAGTCTACTAGTACGTGGCGTAGACCACGGCGAAGATCGTCAATGTATTCCGCCGAAATGACCTCCATGCGAGCCGAAGATTTCGATCTTCTAGCTATAGTACAGCACTAGGGAGAGGGATTGGCCCAAAAACGATCTCGTGACATTTGTTAGCGGTGAGAGAGATAGCCTATGGAAAATAGTGTTTCGTACAGAGCACTCGATCCAAGCCGGCTAGGCAGTGCGATTGACAGTGGGTGACGAGGCAACAACGTCTCGGGCACGGTGTGGAGTGCAAGCATGCATATAAAAATATGGAAAGACATGATCTGCGGCTTTTTACTCGGGAAGCTTTGACGGAGTTTATTGAATAATGCGAAAGTTGGGAAGGATGACGGATACCCTACTGTAATGGTCGCCGAACAATAAACATTCCACGGTTTTTGTCTAGCAATGTGGGGGGGGAAGCAAACAACACCCTTAGGAATATTGACAAATATCAACCTTGGAAGCTCAAGCAACCTATCTATCGACCAGGGTTCATTTACCAGGGGAACCACCTCTCAACAGCCGGGACAAAAGTGAACTGGGCAAGCACGAGGGAACCTGCACCTTGTTGTGTAACAGTCAGTGGAGGGAAGAGTAACCCCCCCCCAATCCCTCTCCACATCGTTTCCAGCAAATGTGTTGAGCGAGGAGAGCAGAGTCGCATTCGTGGCGGCATGGTTTAGTGACTTAGGAGGATAGTGTGCATTGGCGCCGTCGTTGAAATGCCGTACGTGGACGATGATTCGCCAATTTCGTGTGACGAGACGTTGGCTTGTGCAGAAGCGGCAGGGGCCGCGGGACCAACCGATTATAGTCCTCGGGGCTAGCAGGGATCTGGCGTTAGCCGAGAAGGCCGTTGACGACCAAGATTGGTTATTCTCTGCATGACGCTAGTCAGGGATAGTGGGCCATGTTCGACCAATGAGGCTGACGTATCGTCGTGCTAACGCCAGCCGTGTCTCCACTGTCGACCATGTGCGTTCAGTGCCCGACGCCGAGCTTGCAGAGCTGTTCGGCTGAAATTTGCTCCGCGCTGCCATGTCGACAACAAAAATAGGTTGCAGTTCACCACTCCGTAGTTATGGGCTCAGCTTCATTCGTTGTGGTGCGTTCCTCCCTTCTGCTTCTTACAGAGTGGAACCTTGAGCGCCAGAGCGCTTGTCGAAACGTGAGATCTACTCCAGCCGCAAGATAACCACTCCGTAGACAAGGTGCACATGCAAGTCAAATCTACGGCTAAATTAGCCCCTCTTTGGTCTCTTATCTGGGCTAAATTTGGACTCTGGCTTATATTATAATGACCTTGTCCGGCGCTTAAAAGATTGCCGACACTGTTTGTGATCTCATGTTGATGCCCCATCAACGCTAACAGGTCCTCCTTCGTGCTGCTATTTTTAATTTAGTCCAGATTAGCCAAAGCACTCTTGCATAATTTGGCATGATTTCACATCTGATGCAACATCTACTGCATACGGAGTACACCAAGCAAATATGGCGAGGTATACTCTGTTGACGGGCAAAAAAGTTAAGACGAGTAGCATTTTTCGCCACAAAGTAAGACAGTCGAAGCGCGCGCCTATGATCAACGTGGACTGACAAGGGCGAGGTTTCCTTATCACACTGGATGCACGCAGTAGTGAATGCAGCGCGATCCAGGCTGAGGGTTTGAACATGGAGTATTTCGCAGCCGGTTAGAAGTGCTAGTACGGAGTAGTATGTTTAAATTGACTGCGTAGCCCAGTCGATTCACCAACAAACGCTCTTACAAACATTTTCAATCAAGCTTAATCAGTTCCACGGCCACCTACATTATCGATATCGATGACGGAGCCATACTAGGTTCTTCGACGATCTGAACCACGCTTCGTCTATGTGGGATCCTCACCGTCGTGAACAAGCACTCGCGGAATTCCACAAGAGTTTGTTGTGATGGTTCTGGAGTGTAATACAGACAACGCTCTAAACAGTGACACGCACTAAGGTTCTGGCAAAAGCAATATGTGAACCGTTGCTTTTTGAACTCCCTTGGTATTCGGCTGCACATGTAAATATCGATGCACAGTACTCCGTACGGAGTACCAGTTTCCGGTTATAGTCTTTGGAAACCTCTGACGATCTCTATATTCTCGCCCGCAAACAGGGAAATTTTGCCAATAGTCTCAGAAAACGTGGCGGTCATCGTGCACGCCTCGAGAACGGCGTGGCGCTACAGACTTCCAGCCACCTTGACCGCTCGCTGGATGGACCTTGCTGGAGAAACGCAACTGGCGATGCCCGATATCGAAACTAGGGAGGCTGACAAGCCTCGGTGGATGGCCACAAACGTAACTTCGTCACCACCACCTTGTCCAAAACGGGCTTGCTGCTTCAAGGGATGCCGTGAGATAGGCAGAGAGGGCTCTACTTCGGGTGGTTTTTAGCGCCTCGCGCACTATTCTCCACCGTGCACCGATTCTTCAGAGTGAGATAATCACCTACTCTCTCTCTCATATGAATACAGTGTTACGACGGGGCTGAAGCTGATAAGGTCCCGAGAAGTCCGCGCCCCATCGAAACCCGAGGTCTTCCCCAGTTGTCGGCCGATTCAACAACGCTTGCTCCGCACAGCACTGATGAATAACGGGCAGTTTTCAAGAAATGATTCCAACCGCAGCCCGTCTAAAACCACCTTAAAATCTGGTAAGCTTCGCGTCAGCCACGAGTTTAGCGGGCAGTCATCGCTGATTGCATCCGGCGTTCACATGACATCTGAGCATGAGTGTGCGGCGTGCAATGAGTACAAGGACGCAGAGTGCAAAATGCAGCAGTGACATTGATGATGCCGTTTTATTGCCCCATTTATCAAAAGAGGGATGGAAGAGGGGAAGATGGCGCCGTTGCGATGACAGTCGGTGGTGGAGTTCACCATTAATGGTGTGCATAGTACGGAGTACTTGCTGGGCGGGCGCAACAGCCCCTTACCCAACGTTCGTCAGACGACGATCTGGATGGCGAGATAGTTTAGATGGCTCATTCCATTTCTGACAAAATTTTCTTTTTTTAAAGAAATGTGGCTCGCATGGTTTTTCCTCGATGGGCGAATGATTTGCTTTGGTTATTACTATTTTATTTTCCGTTGCATCACGGTGAGTCGTTATAACGCATATTCAGGGCATGTGCACGGCCATCCCAATCTGCAAGGTGACTAGTTACTCCGTACTCCGTAGCTAATAGGAACCTGCTGTGCACGTGAAGGGTTCATGCAGAAAAATGCTAGCCCTATCATAGTCGTTGAGCAAATCCGTTATGCAGCGACTTCGTCCCCACCCTCAAAGTACATAGGGAAAAACTGTGGCGCAACTGACAGTGTTTGATCCACCGAGGAGTGGAACGTCGGAAAACGAACCGGTGTTGGTCAGTGCACACAAACTGTTGGGTTTGTATAATCTGCGCTCCATGTTGTAGTTCCAATATATTGCACAATTGAGCTCTGACTGTGGTTCCAGAAGCAGGTGGTGGGTGGGTTCAGTTCTAACCGCCCGAGGATTTTTGCTCAGAATGGCCTCGGGACTGATGGAGCAGCATTCTGGCTCGAGTTGAAGTACAAATGTCCGGTGGCTCTCCGGTCACCAACTAACTCCATTGAGATGGATAGTGGCAGGTAAACTGGTACTACAACCGGCGCACGTTTTCGACATTGAATGCGGAGTATTGCGCCGCGTCTAGCCAGACGTAGGGTAGTAATTACTGATGCGACACAGTCTCAGGCGCCACGTCTCTCGCCAAGGAGGGAATTTGGGCTCGGTCATCCGTCGTTGTTTTACTGCGCAAATATGTTTTCGAGCTTAGCTCAATGGCTGAAAGGACTGCAGTTCAGCTTGAAGATCAATGTAGGATGATTAACAGGCCCCATGTTCCGCCATGCCAACTAATGGATACTCGCGCACGTTCGATGACAGTACCTCCGTAGAGAAACCCCGCAATCCGCCAATTATTTCGTGAAATATAATCGATGAACGTCGAGACCGGTACGCACGCAAACGTGCAGGGTTTCCTCTTCCGTCCGGCAGGCTTTTCTGGGCGACAATTGGCCAAGCGAGTCTCCCGCCTATCGTGCGAGAGAGACGCTCCCCGTGAGAACCCCGAAAATGAAACCGTGTGGCAGGAAAAAGAACCATTTTTCTTGCTAGGTTCTGTTCCCGAGGGTTCCATGTTGGCGACATCGCACTGTGTGTGCAAACAATGGATTGGCGACAGGGTCCAGACAAAGCTAAGTGACACACATCCACCCCCATCCCCATTTTGTCTTAGCATTGGTGTTATCTGCTGGGATGCTACGATGGAGGATGCTTGTTTCTTATCCTCTGTCGCTCCAGCCGTCCACTACCTTCTCTTGTGCCGGCGCAATGCTCCGCAAAATTCGATGCGGAGTGTAGAGTTTGAGAGTGGGATACCATATTGTATGTCAATGGGAGGTTGGGTACTGGGTATCACCAGGGACACGAGGAACGAAAGAATCGTGTGCTTCTGGTGTTACGTCGTATCCCTACGTCTCGGCCGATGCTCTTCAACCTCAAGTCGAGAGCTGGGATTCGGTGCGTCGTACGTACGTCTTGTCTATCACAAATCACACCGAGTATATGTGTGTGGCTGACAAGCTAGCTTAATGGTACGCCGTACTTGACCTACCATGCTCCGTGACTGTTGATCAAAGCTTGGCTTGCAAGTTTCCGCTGACGGATCTCATTGCATCCTGTTCGTTCGTTGAACCTTTTTGATCCATGAATCCTGGTCAGAACTGACCGCTTTCCGGGCCGAGGAGAGGAACGGAACGGTGACGAATTATACTTTGTCACGCAACCTATGGCGTTGTGCATCTGACCATCGTTTGTGACATTGACCTCGTGGCAGGATGCCATCGGCCGAGACCGATATCTAGGCATTTTGTTTCTTTGATGATCATCCATTGGCGAAACCAAAACCATTGCTGAATTGTATTTGCCAGTGGATAGAAGCCGGCCATCAAAAACATGGTCAATCTTCCGAACCGCACAATTGCAGAGTTTCTACCATCACGCCGTCAAGTGCCCGGACGCACATAGCAACTCAACCCCTCATGCCCCCAGGGATGTTGTCCCACTAGTCATCTAGCCTTGCGGTATGGAGTAGGTAGCACAACATACGTTGTTGGGGTCGATGGTTCTGTGGACAATTGGTTCGTTCGTGGCGAGTAATTGCATGATAGTGGAGCACGGCACGGTTCTGACTTGACCGACATCCTAGTTATGCTACACCTCCCGAAGCGGAAATTTTGAGCTAAAGTCCTGAGGCTGGTCTCCTAAATCGATGAGGGTGGCCGGAAATCGCTCACTCTATCGAACGAACAATTTTATCCTGGTCAGAAACCTCGCAAGCATTTCTTGGGGCAAAGGCGGAAGCGGGAAGAAATGCGAAGCTGCAGAACATCATTGCTGCCCACGGGAGCGGCCGATGGCATTGTACAATTCGCACGGCCCACCAAAGGTCACTGTGATGATGATGATGATGATGACCGCGATGGCTCCGAGCCGCCAAGATGACTGATATGAAGCGAGTTGTTGAGAACGTCAAGAGGCGCCGTAGATGACTGTACTGAGCAATAAAACCGCCATGAAGAATTCTCATCCATGAGGCGTGCACCGTGCTTGTGAGTAGGCAGGTTCAGCCGTATTGCGGAACTGCGTTTGGCCAAGTAGGTACAGAGAGTACTCCGTAGTTCTAGACTGTATGCTCCGTACTCCGTAGTACTCCGTGTAATACACAGAGTATTACGACCGGGCTGGGGGACGGGACTTGACTCTCACTGCCGCGACTCAAGCCAACTGAAGGGAATGGAAGACCCTGCCTAGCAGCCAAGATAGTTAGTTAGATTCATGGCGTAAGAGTTCCGGTTTCGTGGTGCTAAGACAGATGACATGACCCACTGGTATTCAGGGAGTCCCCCTCGCCAACTCAAGTGGTTTTGAGTATTTCGCAGTCAGAGATTCTAACCGGGGAAATGGTTCACAGAACCGAAACTTGCAGAGAAAAGGGACAGACAGGTTTATATGGGCGGGCTTAATGTACTTGGAAGATGAGGCTGATAGTCGGTGGTGCACTTGCTGTCACGGGAAGCCTCCTCAGGCTGGCGATGCAGTTTTTTTGCACCCGAGAGCCCACATTGCGTGCTAGACAAGTGTCTGCACATGTGGTCATATACACAAATTCAACGGGATGTAGCAGAAGCAGCGTGTGCGGGTCAAACAGGCAAATGTTACCCTTTGCAGCAGACCAGATCAGCGAACGTATGTACGGAGGGGTGGATAGTGGTAATAGTTAGCACATACGGAGCAGGTTCACGGGAATTTGCCATGAGCATCAGCCAGAATCCCATTTGGACTTGAGTAACTACTCCGCACATATTCCGTAGTTGTTGACTATCAAATCAACGGATAGTGGCAGAATTGGGTTGCAACAGTGTTCTGGTTCAATGCTGCTACTGCACGATCCCTGCACATGGGTCCAGGATATGCACACTGGTGGGCGGCCAGGCAGGTTAAAAAGAGGACTGGTGGGAAGCCGACATAGGCGAAAAAGAAAAAGAAAAGAGACGCTAGGCTAGGGACTTGCTCGAGAGGCTGGCAGCCAGGCGAGAAACGAGGTGCAAGTTCCTCGCATGGTTGCGGTGGCTACGGTATAGGTGCGGAGCAGCATAGTATGGCATGCAGAATATGGTCCATCCATGTTCACGATTCGGATTTCAACGGGGGACGGGGAACAAGCCTGATGTGGGGGATGCGCCAGGTTCAATCGGATGTAGACCGTTTATTCCATGCTCCGCACAAGGCCATGCATTGTTGTAATAAGATTTGAGATTTAAGAAGGGGAGGGCAAAACTGAACCACCGATATTGTCGTACTCCCCGTACTGTCAGATAGGCAGGAAAGAGGGTTGTAGGCGGTGGGCGCTACTTCTGACCACCAAGGAAGCTAAGCAATGTTACTAGTACTAGTACGAAAGGTTACGTACTGTAACTCTGGTGACTGTCCTCCGTACGGAGTACTCCGTAGTTAACTCGTTACTCAGTCCGTACTTGCTCAGTACTCCCGACTCCGAACCCCGTACGGAGTACTCTATGTACAAAGAGGCGGGCAGGCGGGCCTGAGTGCGTGCGTGCGTGCGAGTGCCAGGTTGCTGCTCCGTGCCATTCTCGGCCCCGGCCATCAAAGTTCAAGGGCGGCGCACGCAGGTATTGCTCAAAAGGTTGCGTCGTAATACTTAGAATGTCGCCAGTAATACGGAGTGACATGTCTCCAACTTTGTCGGCAGTGGTGGTGTGACTGGTCATCCAACCCAGAGGATTTTTCTCCCATGGCGTGCCCAAAAAGGACCTGGATGGCGACCTGTGCTGGCTGGCGGGTGACCTTTGATGTCCTGTTGAGTGCCAAAGTGCCTTCTTGTAGGACAATAGGTTAGTTACTCGTTGGCCACGGCGCTTAGACATTAGAGACACCGGCTATATTTGGCAAGGCAACGGCATATGCGGCCCATGATTCGCCGCGACAGGGCAGCTCGGGGCTAGACATGGGGGCTTAATGGGTTGCAGCACCCCCTGGTCATCACTGCTGAGTACTCCGGTACGTTGCTGCACACTTCTCTTCTCCACGTACCAACCTCAATTGACGATACTCGGTCCAGTAGTCGACAACCCTCAAGTCACGACCCTACCCTACCCAACCAAGACTGCTTCTGCCGGCCCTGCTTGCTCCAGCATAAGTCCCGCACTCAATTCACATGGCGGGCCTATCACACCGCTGCTACGACGGCATGCAGCAACGCTTGGCGGCTTGCAGCCCAACTATCCAATTGCGCTCGCCATGTAGGCGCCGACGTTTCGGTGGTTGAGAACACGGAGTACGTTGGTTGGAGCGACACATCTTATCGTGCAAGGATTACAGAAGGCCCTTTGGGCGTACAGGGCCTTGAGCACCAGATCATGTCGCTGGCTTTCTGCGCTGTGATAGAACCGTGACGGGCTGTGACGGGCTCTGACGGGCTGTGATAATGCCGCTTCATGCGTCTTGTACTCTTGTCCGCCTGTACCAGCCATCGTTTAACGCTAACACGCTGCTATTCTTGTCTCGAGACAAGCCCTGTGTTCTCCGCCGCCGCCTCTGCGAGTGTGTGTTGATGGCTATGTACACGACCTCCTCGTCACATCGGATCACGGGCCTAAGCTACTACATCCCCTCCCAGCATACATAATAATAGACACTGACCGCCAGTCGCGCGACAACCCCCCCCCCTTCCCTTCTACTCGAGTTTTGCGATCTTGGTGCCGTTCAGTGGTCATCACAAGTTTTTTTTTTGTATCCGTTTTCCTTTTGTTGTCGATTATATTCCCCGTCTCAAGGCACTTATCACTCCCGGTGTTGTTCAATCCGTCGGAGACCAAAACTAGAATATACGTACTGCCGGCGACGGCAAGAAAACCAAACGGACAGCAAAGGCATCTTCATAATAAGCATCATAGCCTGTCGCACCCGATCCAAGGTATAATATAAAACCAGATTCATCAGCCAAGGCTCTGCCACCAAGTTGGCAAGTCCCGATATGGTAAGCTCTTCTTCATCTACCATCTCCAACCCCAAACTGCTTGCGATTAACACGACTCTCTGCAGGATCATGCCTACTACCAATCCGGCGAAGGCCGGGTATACAAAGAAATGCTTCAGAAGTCTACCCGTGACACTTTTTTTAGCTTAAGAAATGAGTCTCAAGCTCAGCGACCTGTCTCCGTGGCTACTGAGTTCGTTGACACCGACTGGGACGAGGAAATCATCAGTGAAGCCGAGGACAACTCACCTCGTATTAGTCTGCAATCGGTATGTATCAATACTCCCATCATTCGGTGTCAGACCTTGGGCTTGTACTGACCTGGCTCATAATATCAGTCCGGGCAACCAAGTTTTACCACTGTGTCATCATATGACGAAGTACCTACACCACGATCGAGCAGGGGACGGGAAGCGTATTCCGAACATGCTCTCAAACCAGTACAAGGCCCGCGTGGTCCTCACCTTTTTCGAAGTTCGACGGATCCATCCCTGGTGGATGAGGAGTTCGTCCTGACCCTCTCGCCAGTCACGCCCAAAACTCACCGTGGCATCGGCGACCTGCTGGACAGGCCGCCGATGCCCCGGAGAATCAGTCCGTTTGAGTACACAGATGCAGAGCTAGACTCTTCAATCCTTGCATCATGGACACCCGAAATGGTCGCCCAGTCGATGCTCAATGCGGGCATTGAGCTGTCCATGGCGGATCGGTTCATTGAGAACGATATTAATGGTGCTATTCTGATCACATTGAAGTTTGAGGACCTGCGGGAACTGGACATCCCATCTTTCGGTATTCGCACCAAAGTTTGGCATCAAATTCAAATCCTACGAGACAGTCGACCTTCATCTCCTCGGCCGCCGACACCGATTGAAGACGAACCAAGTCGTGAGGCACGTAAGGAGACGAGAAGGGGCAACGATCATGAAATTAAGAGACGGCAAAGCAGCAAGCGGCGACCACGTCGAAAGCAATCGACCGAGGAGGATACAATTCATCCCATGGAATCAGTGTCCATCATCGGCATTGAACAGGTCATCCCCAAGCCACACAACTGTTCAAAGGGTGAGAACTGCTCAAAGTGGAGAAAGCAACAGAAAGCTATTGACCAGTTCAAGAAACTGAATCCAGCCATTGATATTCAGAATGGTGGTACGGTTATGATTTACGGTGATGCAGGCAATCCCAAGACCGCCAGAGCTATTGATCCTAATGAAACGCTGAGGCCCATGTCGGACGCGGTTCCGTCCGTTGTAGCCTCTTCCGACATATTGGGCTCCGGAGGGTTGGCGCCTCTGCAATACCTGCAAGAAACAACTTTGAGAAACGTCCAGGCCCGGGATCCCCAAGACAACGTCCGCCAATTCTTGAACTTCCAACAACAAACCGCCAATTGCGACCAGGTACCTCCAACACCACCGTTTGAGTTGACGCCCTCTACCAAGCCTCCTCATCAGGGCTTGCGCCGCCTTCCCAAACTTTCTATTCCTGGCCATCCTCAGCAACACAAAGCAACTCCATTGAGAGCATCCACAGTTGCTCAGCCCATAGAAGCAAAGCAACAGCCACAAAGACAGCCGACACAACAAGTCGCGAAGCAGCCGACACAGCCGACTGATTTTGTCCCTCATCGCATGGACAGAGCCACGCCGCTGTCCCCGGCCTTGGAAACACCCCGAAACCCATATCGATTTGGGACCCCTTTCTCAGAGCTGGACGTTCCAGTAACGGCAGTGCCTGTCGGTCCTGTAGCACGCGATGTGTCGCAGTCGGTCCCCCCTGACATGAACTATCGGGTTGCCTCAGCGAGCAATTCTGGGCCTCAACCTCGGTCTCAGTCACGGGCATCTTCCCGTCGGCCATCATTCCCCATGCTCCCTGCTGTCAACGAGAACATGGCCGTACGTCAGCTGTCCAAGACGCCTTCTCCAAAGAGCTCGTCGCCTATGAACCGCACCCAGCAGCAACGGCAGCAACCACTTCAAGCTCCTCCTCGTTTCAACTACCCTTGGTCCCCAACAGACCGCACCAGATTTGAGCAAGCCATCCCCCCCCTATCAACTTTCCGGCCTGCACATTCTCAGGACGCTCCGGCACTCGCCAACGGCGTAACTTACCAGGGACCCATGAGGAAGCGCAAGACTCGCTTGCTTCGTCATGAGTGGCAGGATGGATATTTCTCACTCAAGGGAACCAGGCTCAACATGCACAAGGACGAGCTGGAGATGGACCGCACTCTTGAGTACATCGACATCGATGACTATGCCATAGCATGCTCAAGCGTCGCCTCTTCGTCCAAGCTTAGTGCTGCATTCAAGGCCGTCCATATCTCTCATGATAGGAAGAAGAGCGACCCCGTAGGCGCTTTCAGCTTTCAGCTTATTCCCACGGACAAGAATGCGGGTGCTCGTCTGCGCAAACGAGACAGTTCTATGAGTGGCATCAGCGGTAGTGCTGGCCCCTCGGAAGGCGTGAATGGTACAGGAAAGACTCATCATTTTGCCGTCAAGAACAGGGATGAGCGCATCGACTGGATGCGCGAACTCATGCTCGCCAAGGCCATGAAGCAAAAGGGCGACGGTTTCGAGATTAGTGTCAACGGAAGCATGATTTAAACTGACTTTATTTATGCGCCTGCCTTGTTGCCCCTCTATTTTCCCTCATCAGTTTTATCGGCAACCTCCTCAATCATTTACAAAAAAAAAGTTTACTTTTTACTTTTTATTTTTTCAACTTCGACTCGTTCCACAACATGGAAGGATTCAACATCATGACACATTCTCTACACCACGGTCCTGCATTCATTCTCACATCTCCAAATTTGATCCTCATTTTGATCCTCATTTTGTGTGTCTACCGAACAGAAAGTGGGAAGCTGCGTCAATGAGCAAGGCATCTCAGCAGTACCAATTGAGCTTACGGCAAATGGGGGGGCGTTTTGTGTTTTTATTATGATTTATTGCTTTTTACGTTGCAAACTCTTGAACGACATCAAACACTACATTTTACGACTTTTGTGCATACTCTCCTTTTTTCGCAAATTGGATGAGCAGGATACCATTTTGATATTTTACCCTTTATTGTCAGTCCTTCGACTGTCCTTTCCATAGCGAAGCTTGGTATAGTTGACAGCGTCAATTTGAGTACTTTTGAAAACAGAAGCGCGTGCCTCGTGTCTGTGAAGTGATTTGCAAATGATTTTGCGCCATTGTATGGCAAAAGTGCATGTTGTATCTATTGTATGTATATGCCGTGGAATCGTTCCAACAGCAAAACGGCATGGAGCAGTACCGCCTACGTCAGCGTCTCGCAGCATAACAATTAAACGATGCCACCATACAGGAATTCATTCGACTTGATTGGACAAAGCGCACCTATTGACGCGTCATTGACACATCACTCAAGATGGATAGCAGTGTTGGAAGGGTTTTAGCCTGTCTTTGATATCGCCTCGTAGTATATTGCTTCCACCTGTTTTATATGCAGAAAGGTACAGTTAATGTTACAGCGGCTACATGGTTGCAGCCCTCTCCCCTCACCGTTTGACGGTGTATGTGAACATGACGACATGCCACCTTTTTGGCTCCCGCTTTCCTTTATCCATCCTCTGACAACGCTTCGACAACCCCCTCCCTCCCTTTCATTTGTCTTCCTTCCATAACAGTGCTTATCGGATAAGTTTTATTCAAGCCACTTCTTTTAATTTGCCGTCTTGAATTCGGGTCGAATGGACCCAGACTTGTGGGCGACCTTTTCCCAATCAATCAAACTCCACCAAGCCTCAGCATACGCCATCTTGCCACCATTACCGCCAGCACCCACGCCCCAGTCCAGCATCCATGCGTGTTCCCAGGTGTTCAAGCATAAAAGCGGTTCCAGCTCAATACCACCGGGTGGCAGGTCGCCACTTCGCTTCCTGTTTCCGAAAGCCTGATTCCTGAAGTAGAACTTGGCGGAGCCGTCGTTACCCACGGTGTTCATGTCGGCTGGCTGAGCGCGCCAGTGGGCCCCAGGGTAAGGTGAGCCGGCGAGGTAGGTTGGGAGGATACGGAAGTCACCGGGACCGGCTTTGACGAGCCAGACGAATCCGGGACCGAACATGGCGGATGCGGTGATGATGAATTCGCGGCGAAGGGTCTCGATGGAGGAGAAGGAGGCCTCAAGTTCAGCGCGGAGGGCATCGGGCATCGCAGTACCGGTGGGGGAGATGCCCTGAAAGAAAAAGTGGTTGTTATGGGCCATGGAGGCGTAGTTGAAGATGGGTGCTTGGCTGGGCTCGCGGGCCGTCAGGAGGCTGATGGTTTTGGTGTCTCTGTCTTCGAGCTCGGTGCCTGTTGGAGACATTGTTAGTATGGCTGCGATAGCGTGTACATCGGAGAGACCTTATGAGGAGCTTTGAAGCAGCGGATTGGTCTATGAACAGCCAAGGCAATTGAATGGGATGTGTGATGGATGCTTCTGAGCACATACCGGCCGTCAGGGCATTGAGCTTCTCTACCATCAACGACATGTAGTCTGACCACGCAATTGCAAAGCCACCCGGGCTCATGAGATTGGGGACGCCTTGAGAATAGTCATGAGGCAGAGTAGGAACCTGGTGCAGGCTCCTTCTGGCGTTGACGGTGGTTCGCAATCCAAGTCCTAGGCTCTTGCTGGCACGCGGTAACAGCCGTGAGCGAAACATTGTGTGTGTGTATGTGTTGAATCTGCCCACAGAAGTGGAAAGGATTCCGAAGATTGGCGCAAGCACGAAAACCTGGGCGCGGGCTGGACGAATTCGTCGGACGTCGGTCGGCGGTCGTGATGTAAGAAATTTGGTCCCCTTTGGAGTATCGCAGTGTTTGACAGCGCACGCAAAATGGAGCTATGCACTTTTCTGAGGGTCGCTAACTTAGTTAGTCGCAGCCACAGAATAGGCAGCCTCGCACGTGAGGCTCAGGCGGCGTGTGGCTGGAACCTTGCAATGCGGATACGGCTGACGAAACTACCCTGTGCCCCAATGTCGAGAGTATTGCATGTCAACTCCACACATCGCCGGTGGGAATTTGAATCATACATATGCTATATCAACGCGATAACGCAGAAGGATTTGAGTAACCAATAAATCTACGTACTCGTTTTTGCCCATTGGTACGTGGAGTTTAGTAGCTCGCACCGGAAGACGGAGTTACGTTTACGTGGACGCTGCTGTGCATTCCATACAAGTTCGGAGTACTCAATACTCGGTTTTCGGGTTACTACCATCCAGCTATCAAGGTCACTGTCCATGACTCTGTAAAGCTCAAGGGAAATAGATCATTGTGACAAAAACGGGTTGAATGCCTTGCGGGCTACCGACAGGGCATGCCTGGACCTCGAAGTAGAGAAACAATTAGTTACTCCATAAGTCAGCATGAAATAGATGAGTCGAATGTTCCAGGACTCGGCAAGCTTGATGTTCGGAGCCCTCCAGGGGCTTTTCTGGTGGGTCAATTGGCTCAAATCTGATGCTCTCTGGGGCTGTCTCGTGTTCAACTCTACTTGACTTCCACGGACGGCCATGTTCCGGCACAATTATCAATTTTTGCAAAATTCGACCCGGCATAATAAAGCTACTGTGGCATGGTATTTAGTGCACGATGCAGGGCGGCGTGCGTGATGTGCTCCGTAGTTACTTGGTAGAATGCTTGAATCGCAACTGCATTTCTCTCACGGCAGCTGCCGCCCCGATTGTGCTGCCAGCGGCCCCTGATTCGCTGATCCGGAAAACGCAGTACGTTCACCCACTGAGGAAGCACGCTAGTTGGTTGACTAGCATTGTTGCATCAGCGTGAACGTGAGCGTCAGTTGAGCCTGGTGCGCGGGTCTGGTCCCTGCTGGCTCCTGCTGGCTCCTGCTTGCCCCCTGCTGGGTCACCTGTTGGTCACCTGCTGGAGACACCTGGTGCAAATGGACAGAGTATGCAGATACAAACTGTCGCGATCCGTCACTCGCCTGTTCACGGTGCATCTATGCCTCCTGCAAACAACACACGGCCTGGTTATCGACTTCTCCCCCACGCTCCCATGTCGTGGGAATTTTTGTTTCTTTGAACTCTTTGCTTACTATCATTACTGTCACCCTACCACCTCTACAGCGCTGTGCTGCGCTTGGACGTCCATGTTGGCCCCGCGTTTTCTTGCCTAGCAGTGTTAAGTGCTTCGCCACTTCCATCCTGCCTACTTACTAGTCACTGGCAAACTAGGCCATCATCGTCCGAGACGCTGTTTCATCAGCTTGCGGAGCTGACACACCCGTCTCACAGCCGACTTGTCTGGCATCGTAGCAATATCTTGGGCCTTTCTCATTCACTCATCATCACAGCGACGCCTACAATACTCCGTTCTCCTCCTCGTTCTGGCTGTCATCTTGACATCATCGTGCAGCAAGCAAGCGTGCGTTGCACGACTCGAAAGTCGACACGGTCGTCTCAATAGCCCTCGATGCAGTCCCTGTTCGACCTCCGCGCCGCACAACATGTTGAGCCTACCGCGGCTATAGGCGTCGACCTGCCCTTGCAGACCTCAAAAATACCAGTCGAGGGCATGGCAACCATCTTTGCTGCCATATCATCTACCTTCGCCGCCGCCACTGCCACCGCAGCTACCGGTACATCAACACCGACCCCGACATCTACACCCGACTCGCCTCATAATGATGGATCTGAAGGCGAATGCCAGCTGTTGGGGTCCTTTGCCCTGATTGTTCAGGCTGCGCTCGGAGGCTTGGCCTTGTTGTCATTGGTGTTCAAACGATATAGAGAGCGGCCGCAACGACCACTTAAGATTTGGTGCTTTGACGTGTCGAAACAAGTGTTTGGCTCTGTCTTGGTACACATTGCCAATATTTTCATGTCAATGCTCACCAGTGGCAGATTTTCAATAAAGCTGGAACCTGGTAACGTGCAGACTCGCGGCGAAGATCCATATGTCCCAAATCCTTGCTCATTCTACCTCCTCAACTTGGGCATAGACGTGAGCATTCTTCTACAGCAGCCGTCATTGCAGCCACACGCTAATCTAGTAAGATATAGACAACCCTCGGAATTCCTATTCTCATAGTTCTCCTAAAGATCATAACGGGCATCGTGGCCTTCACACCGCTGGGAAAGCCGCGTGAATCCATTCAATCTGGCCACTACGGCAACCCCCCACGATCGTGGTGGTGGCTCAAGCAATCCATCATCTACTTCTGCGGCCTGTTTGGCATGAAAATCTGCGTCCTCATCATCTTCATCCTCATGCCTTGGATCTCCATAGTCGGTGACTGGGCTCTTAGCTGGACTGAAGGCAACGAAAAGCTTCAGATTGCCTTTGTCATGATGATATTCCCCCTCATAATGAATGGCCTGCAATACTACATCATCGACTCTTTCATCAAGAAGAAAGAGGCTGAGCATGAGCGCTTGCCCGCTGACGATCCGGATCGCGACAGACACGGGGCTTACCGTTCACGAGTGCGAGGCCAGGACGAAGGCAGTGATGCCGATGACAGTGACAGCGATTATAACAGTCACAGCCGCACTGTGCGATCGAAACTGGCTCGGAGCAGCGTGGAGGAAGAATATGATCCTGATTTGGATGGTGATGCGCCTACTATAATCGGAAGTAGCTCCAGTCGGAGTAAGACGGAGCGGACCAAAGTTCCTAAGGAGCTCTTTCCCAAGGAGTAGCGGCGAGGCTGTGTTTCAAAGTCTTTCCTTCAACGTTTTTTTTTGTCTGGGATTTGATTGGAGAGCAATATATTAAAGCTTCCATTTTTGGCTGAGCGGCGAAGAACATATATTATGCGACGAGCTTTTCGTAGATTTGTCAGCTAGGCGTTGGAGCACGGACATTGCGTGAGTTTTTTATAGACTGGAAGAGACTGTACATTTAAGTCGACAATTAAATCTTTTTGTGTTGGGATTGTTCAAATGGACTTCCGCCCTCAGTACCAGTCTCTACGTGTATATTGCACAGATGGAAACAAAAAAAAAAAAAAAAACAAAAACAAAAAAAGGGTGGGAGAAGTTTTTGTACTCAATTACATCGATTTCTTTCTCGATGTCGTCTTCCCATTTTGCTCAATTTGCAAACACGTCATTGGCCCCTAACACTATCATAATAGGGTCTAAATTCCCGGTTGAACCCAAAATAGAAACAAAGATAGAATGTCCATCCGCTCTTGTGCAGATCCTGCCTTGTTTTGATCCGAATACTTAATGTGGTCATATCTAATGATACATGAAAACAAACATGTGAAAAAAGAAAAAGGCGCCATGCCATACCCACGTGGGGACTAAGAGTAGAAAAAGGGTGTTGATTTGTTTTCAAATCGAAGAAGAAAAAAAAAAAAAAGATCATACACGATGTGCGAAAGCTCAAAATGCCTAGATATAATCGTGCTGGACAAAACGCCAGTTTATCCATTTTGAAACGCCTGAGAACCAAATTCGGTCTATTCCGGAAAAACGCCACGCCCATTATTGAGCCCATGTTCTGATGCAGTGTCCTGACTGGCTTGTGAAGCGTAATTCTTTATCGGCCAGGCTGATATGATTTCTGCCCGGGATATGCCGCTGCCGTTGGTGGTTGACCCGGAGGGTACTGGTTGTCTTGAGGTCTTGCGTATCCAGACGTGAAGTCAAACCCGGCATTGTTGGTAATAGGAGATTGCGGTGGCGACTGCGCATAAGCATTGATTGGTGGTCGTACGGGTTTGGAGAGAGGATGGGGTCCTGGGGTGCGTTGTCGTTCCGGAGCAGGTGAATATTGCCGTTCGGGCCCTGGGGAGAAACGCCTCTCTGGACCAGGCGTGAACTGGCGCGGAGGAGCAGGTGAGTAGCCTCTATTCATATCGTTACGTGGTGATTGAGGTGATGGTCGGCCATAGCCTTGGTCGTAACGAGGACCAGGCGACCCTCGCGGAGGACGACTATATGGACTCTCACCTCGAGGTCCCGGTGTTTGTCTCGGGCCAGGTGAGTTTCTCATGCGAGGGTCCATGCCGTATGGCGGCCTGCTGTGAACCGAAGAGCTGTTCTCTCCAGTACCAGGTCGTCTTAGCCCATAGCCTTCAGGGGGGGTGCTACCCGCCAATTCCATTGGTGCTGTATGCTCAGTGGGTGATACTTGCGTCTGGTGTGTCTGAGCTGGGGTATGAACACTGTCATTACGGCTGTGAGGCATGGATGGCATTTCGGCGAACTGCTCATGAATCTGATCCTGCCCATGACGGAGTTGACCACGAGCTTGGACCGTTACAGGGGATTGACGGCCGCCAGGACCCAGAGCAGCTCCTACAACTGGCGGAGGAGTATAGGGCTGATTATAGGGGCTGGCCGACTGGTTCCGCACACCCATGGCATTAGTAGAACCATCAACTTCCGAGGCACCATACGGGTATGGATTGTGAGGATTGTGAGGACTGGCTGATTGACTGCGCGTCCACATGGCGCCAACAGCAGCGCCATAAGGCTGCTTCGCTACGTCGTCATACGGCTGTTGTGCCAGAGCGCCATATGGTTGATTTTGTTGCCCAACACGGCCATGAACGGCCGTATCAGACATATGGGTTGGTTCGTCATATGGTTCGTCTAGGCCAAAGCCAGCTGACTGTCGGTTCGCAAAGTAATTGTTGTTATTGCTTTGGTCCCTCGCTCCATAAGGGCCCTGTCTGGGTTGATTATAGCCAGGCGACTGTTGGTTGGGAACCAAGGCTTGTTGGCTGTGGTTGGACATCTGGCCACTGGAGCTTCCTGGAAGTCCGCCGTAGGGCCGGTTGCCGTGATGCATGCTCATGGGACTCATGGGGCTTACTGGGCCTGGAGAGGGGGCATTCATTCGCTGTCTGTTCTGGTCCAATGTGGGAGACTTTTTTAAGTTGGACATCTCAACCTCTTCCTCCATCATAACCTTCTTGGAACTACCTTGTTCCCAACCTGGCATCTGAGGAAGGGAATCTTCGCCGCCCTTTTTCGAAACGTCAAACTCGGCATATTGAGGGGGTTCATACTTTGCGGGAGCTGGTGGTGGGAAGTGCGCTTGCATCGGCGCTTCTGTTCGGTATCCATGATGAGGTGGAATATATGGTTCGTCGAGGTATTTGTTCTTGCGGCCACCAGGAGGATCGCAACAGCCACAGCAGTTTCCGCAGCACTTCAGACATTGGAAACAGTTGCAGCAGCAAGACAGCCCGCAACAAGCGCATCGAATGATGCACCATAGAATGCTAAAAATGATGAGACCGCCAACTATAATGACGGCAATAACTGGCCACCTAGCAGCATGTCAGTAATCGGAGGAAGTCAGTTGGAAAAAGCGACTGGGAGGGCGGTTAGGCCATTCATACTTGCAAAATGAAGCTTTCATGCAGTTGTCCCAACTTGAAAAAGCAGTTTTTACGTCCGTGATTTTGGTTTGAGTATCCTCCACGATGTTCCTCCTCACCAAATCTTGGGCAACTCTTCTTACCAGGGCATCCTTGATCAACTCCCAGGCTCGGGGTCGCAATGACCTTGCCATAGCAACGTCAACCGAAGGCATTATGAAGGCTTTCAAGACAGATGGGAAGCTACTATCCGACAGCTGCTTTCGAATATGAAACGATACTTTGCACTGGCAGGATCTAGCTTCCAATTCCGATGATGACCGCCATGTGACAAAGAGCGGAGTTATATATGGGAACGGAGGCGTGAGCAATTTAACGTTGTGGAATCGTGGTAGCACAATCTCGTCGTCTGGTATAGTTGTAAGTCGGGGGGTGGTCACAGACTGTATGCACACTGTTGGAGCCGCAAGATATGCTTAATCAAGGTCTTTTCGTTCGACCTGGAATATGTATGGGTATGGTGATCCTTTTTGGGGGGTCGTGAAAGAAGATAAGAAAGCTGCAGCAAAAACGGGTTGGCAAAACCGCTGGATGCGACTGCCTACTAAGCACGCAAAAACAACCACCACGGGACAGAAAATGCGTTGTTAGGATCGTAGACGTCTTGGAAGGGTCAAAGAATGGTTCGTGGTTGTAAGCGTCGGTCCGTGTGAACTGCCAGCGGGCAGGTGGTAAAGAATGAGCGCAAATAGCGCGACGGAGGTAAAGAACAAGTTGTAAGGAAGTCCGGCCCACGAGGCAAATAGTCTTGGTGTACACAGACTGGGAAGATGAAACGGAAATAGACGGGCTGCGCGACCGTTTGGGAGGGGATGGTATGTGTCGCGACTCGAGATGTTCAGACGACCAAGCTCACCACCACACCATCAGCATTCGTTAGTCTACTTACTACGTTGCGTCGTATGCAGTCTGCAAGGCGAATGAAAATTGCTGGCGATGCAGAGAAAAGCGCAGGCTCGTCCATCCAAAGGCGCTTTACTCCGTACTTGAGAAAAAGATAGAATAAAAGAGTGGCAGGCTATGGCACTAGACAACGCACCAGTCGCAGCGTCACGCAGACGATGTCGGGGGAGAAAGGGACAAAAGGAAAGCTGGCTGCGGTGCGAGAATTAGCGAGGAGGTCGGGGTGTCGGCTCCTCCATGGATCATTCCGTACGTCAGTCAGTGTCAAGGGGACAAGGAGACAAAGGAAGGAAAATTGGGGGCTAAGCCCGAAGTCTCAGTGCCAGTTGCTCCGTACAACACAAGCAGAAAAAGGATCGACAATAGCACGACGAAGTAACTAGATGGCAAAATGGATATGGTGACAAGGATGGATGGGAAACGGCTGGCGACAGGATGTCACGTTGTCCCCTCTACTGCCACTGCCACTCCACCACAGCCAGGCCTTTTTCTGACAGCATTTCTTTTGGCCGGCATGCGGCCTCTGCATGGAGGGGCACAGATGACATCGGGACCTGCATATTACTTTTATTGTGCACTTGCGGTTCTTATACTCCGTACTGTATATTAAGCACTAAGCACTGCTGGGTATATACAGGGTCTGGTACGGAGTACAATACAATGAGTGCAGGGGAATCTACTATTATCTGTACTAAGCCGAGCACCGTGCATGGTGTACCGATACAACCAAAAAAAAAAGCCTCTGAAGTACCTAACTAATAAGCCTTACATCCCGGACCGGGAGACTGACACCGTCCACAGACCTGGCAAGGGTTACCAGAATTGACCCGATATCGCGGATATCGCAAATTGATTGACCATGAGTATTGGCGCTATACCATTGCATGGACGGCCTGCACGACGCCAATAGTTGGGCCTGAAGTTTACTGGTGGTTGTACAACAACAGCGGGCTATTTAACACAAGTATTGTACGTATGTACTCCGTACTCTGTGCGGGAGTCCTGCGTAATGGTTCAATATGTGTCCATCCTTGTCAAGTCTTCCGGCCAAAGCTCGCCTTCGCCCCGCTGGCTCCAACGAACGGCCCCAACGCCCCCATCCCTTGCCCCTGGAAAACCGGAGCCAGAAGCTTCCACCCCTGCGCCACTTGACACTTTTCTTGCCCATTTCTTTCAGCCATGGGCTGCCTTGTGTTGGGATGCTCTCCTCCGCACTTTGTACCTAACCTAAAATTACCTCTGCAGAGGAGTCGAGTGACGAAAATGAGCAGAGCAACCGACAAAAATAAAGACGAAGAATGCTATTGTCGAGAGCAGTTAGAAAGCGTCGCAGAAGCAGCATCGGTTCTGAGCCGGAGGCGCACGTCCTTGCGCACCAACGTTCCCATCACCTCAAACATTGCCAGCATTGACTAGGAGCAGGCGCGCACATAATTACAATCAGTATTCCGTACATGTGCTCGAAACTAACAGCTACAATAGAGGAGGCCGTGAATGACGATCTTGGAAATAGTGTGTGGTAAACCCACCGGGATCAACTACTTTGATCGACAAAGCGTATGCTAGAACTCTGTCTGGTCCGTTCGCCGGCAAACCTTGTGTGTGTACTCCGTACAGGATTCATCACAATAACAGACGTGCAACCTCTTTTTGGCCGAGAATACAAGACTAGGGCTGCAAGTGTTGGCTAACAAGCTGCAAACATGCTGTGCGCCTATGATAATGACCTCGTCTAGTGATTGGCAAAAACACGAGGCGGTTATGGCCTACGCGTTAACCGTGTACTAAGAACTTGCGCGTTCGTTTCAGTTGGTGTCACCCTTTCTTCTTCTTCGTCTTTTCTTTTTGATCTTTTGTCTTTTCTAGACATTTAGTTAGTGCACTACGGACTACGGAGTACCAAGCCCGGACTAGTGAATGCCTCTCTGACCTGGCCTGCGTGATTGCTTCCTTTTGTGTGGTCAATGAACATAAGCAAAAACAGTTGAGACGCAGCCTGAAATCAGGGGGAAGGAGAATCAAAGGCCAGCCAGCCATAATCAGCTATTCAACATCAACCAACCCTTTCTGAACTTTTTTGAGATCAGGAACAAGAGGTGGGTCGCTCGGTTCGGCCCCTCCCAGCGAATGGATACTGACTGGCCGTCGACGTTTGCGACTCGGACAACTGCGCCTCTTCCCAGCACTTACATCAACTACCAAGCAGACCGCGAGGAGGTGAATCCTAAGACGAAGACGGTGAATCATGCAGGGTGGCACAGCAGCTCGCAAATGCATGTTTTTCACGACAACAACGGCTCGTTGAATTTTGTTGCCGCCACTCTGTCGCAGGGTACTCCGTATAGTACATGACATATAATGCATTTTTCGTGCTATTGGTGTGGAGCCTCACCTATTACACAATTTTGCGATATAGTATGCATTCCATGAGCTGGCGCTATGATGACGCCCTTGCCCACTGCTCCTTACGGATTGCGCAAGATTCCGTTATTCCGTGCCTCAATGTACAATAGTGCGCGTGGCATAGTCTGCATACTAGTCACAGCTGTTGTCGTTGTTGTGTTGCAGCACGGTACTCCGTACTCTACTTCTATTTTCGCTCCGGAACTATCCACAGGACGAGCTGTGACATGCTAAGAGAGAGATGGCTGCTGCCATATAGCTGACGCATATGAATTATTTACTAGGGTATGGCTGTGCAACCAGTCATGCCGCCTGTATTCATGCCCTTGTATCGTAGTTAATTTTGCATAGTAAGCTGATTGGAGTAGCGCACTCTTGCATCCCGCTTCTCACCGCAATTGTGCGAGGGACCGTGTCGAGCCCACGTTGTCCACCGCCGTTTTGGTATTACGTGTCGATGGAATAACAGAAGTAAAACCTCCCAGTTGATGTAGGCGTCCCTGGACATATAACGGCCCTCCTTGGTAGTGTCTAATGATATTGCGAAGCACTGTGGCTGCATATGCCTCCATGGCAAACCATTCATTCATCATTATTCGAGGTACGAGACCTTCGTGGGCATATTACCATGCTGACCAGCCACCAACAACCCGTAACACCGACAATTCAGAATTCATGGAAGACATTTCCGCCATTCTTATCGATTGCCTGAGGCCCGGGCGTAACCTCAAAAGGGCAATCTTCTACATTTGCGGCTGCATAGCCCGTCACCTGAATGTTCAGTTGGAGTAATATATATATATATATATGTGTGTGTGTGTGTGTGTGCATTAGCAGCTATACTAATTAGCTTGCGAAGTGTGCCATACCTACTGGATTCCTGGTGATCGCGTGAATAAGGTGGATGCCCTGCTGCTTCAGATACACCCGTGGATTGTGGATTGTGGATTTTAGTTTGAGTGTGTGTGTGTTTACGAAATAACTATGTGGTAGAATGAACATATACCCCTTTGGCCGACCACCCTTGATGTCAAGTCTCGCATTCCCATGTTAGCAGAGTTGGCCTGTAGAAATATCAGATACGGACACCGGGGCTGCCTTCACAACGCCCAACCTAAGCCTCCACGCTCGTACTCAGTCTCGACTCACCAGTTCGCCGTAAATTCACTCTGATAGGACAATGAGTAGTAACAAAACCAGCCAGTGATGGTCCTTGCTGACGAGCCCATCCTATGTTATCTGATGCGTGTAATAACATGCAGCATGCGATACCTTGGACCAGCAATGAATATATTGAACGCTCTCTTAATAAGTTTGTAAGTTAACACAGTTGAGAGCCTCACGCAGTTCAATTATGATCTGGCCATCGGTGCGATCATCAAATGCACACGCTTCCCCGTTGACAGCAGAACAAGAGCCACGACAAAGCAGCAGCCCGTCCCGTCCCGCAAGCAAACAAAGCCGCCAGGATGAATGATCCCTATCTTCCCAAGCCTTGCCGAGAATCTCCAGATGAGACATACGCTTGGGATATGTTTTCCGGGGCATATCTGTCTTTGTCTAAAACAATTTTGAAGCAAGAAGGATATGCTTAGGATGTTTTAACTCTGCCGGACATGTTTATTCAGGGTCTGGTAGACGAGCAGAGCTCCAGAGAGACAAAATACTTGCTGCTTCTCCATAAGCATCGGTAATATGAAAGGACTGGCATTGCGGCAAGTCGATGCCAAAATGCGATTCACGAACTCGCCAGACCATTAATACCCGTCGAATTAGTATGAATCATGAGGCATAATGTTGAGCTGCACAGACACAGATGCAACATTTCGGAGCCGGGTTAAGGTAGCGGGGGCATTATATATCTATAGATGCCTTTATAAAGACTCTCAAATCTAATCTGCCGGCCAACTTCCTTCGAGCTGTATAGGTATTCACTACATGGAAAATGAATGGCTAGTGTGGTTCTGAACTGACTTTCCTGAAGAAGGTGCTCTAACAGATGGCCGTGTCACACTCCATTGAATCTTGAAGCCAGTACACCGTGGCATGGATGGCCAATATCTACCTAACACAGCTACATTCTCTTTTTAGAATAATGGACATTTGATACAGCTTCATTTTCAATCTGTTGGGGTGGCGTGGAATCTGGTAGCTCACGTCACTACGACGAAGCAATTTGTCGCAATGATGAGATTCACGCTCACACATTATACGACTCCCGACTGTGAAAATCGCATTAGAAATGTGTTATCTAGGTATCGTCATTTGAAATAAATACAAAGAGGCCCATCGACCACAAAAAAAATAAAAAAATAGAAACAATGTCATGAGTCCGCTTTAACGCCCACATAATCTCGGGTGTACATACTTCGACACGCCATCATATCCTTGATGTCGATCCTGATTGGCCTCGATATGGAAAGAAGAAGCTCATCAAAACATTTTATTCGAAGCATATTAACGGATGACAAAATCATTACCCAGCGGCGCAGGTGCCTTCTATCCTGACTGGCTGTCCCAGTCCGACCCCTTCCACCTTTTTACTTGCCAGGAGGAGGGCCAGCGGGGGGAGCGTAGTTGGCATCACGCTGGTAGGAGTTTTGGGGCGGCTGAACACCAGTCTGCTGGTGGCCGTAATAGCCGTCGTTGGGATTGAAAGTGGTACCGGTGTTCTGGGGCTGTTGACCGTAGGCGGGGGGGGAGTTGTAGCCTCCTACCGGCTGTTGGCTATAGTCCTGGTTGTGACCCTGATTATAACCCTGATTATAACCCTGGTTGTTGTAGTCGGGTTGGTAACTTTGGTTGTAGCCTGGCTGGTAGTTGTTCATCTGGGTCTGATCGTTGTGTTTTCCGGCGGGAGCCATCCAGCCTGTTCCGTACATGGGCGCAGCGCCACGACGACGACGGCGACGAGCAGTGCAGCTGCTCCGTTGTTAATGAATGGTGCCTAATCTCGACGCAGGTTCGGAGAGTATCCAATATACTTACGCGCACGTAAAAGCAATCAGCAAGACAAAGATGATGACTCCTGCGAGAACGACCCATCGACCCCAGTCATACCATCTATTTTGGCAGGTGTAGTAGCCATATCGGTAGGAGTAGCATTGGTATCTCTTTTCCAGGCTGGTCAGGTTATCAGTAGGCGCCATCGTGACGAGATGATTGAATGCGTTCGGTGGCGACGGTTGATGAAGATGTTTGCTGGTGGCAGCCACCAAGGTGAGCGAGGGATAGATGGTCTTAGCCCTGCGAGCACGGGTTGGATGGATGGATGGATGGATGACGTGGATGAGCGGACTGAAGCTTTGCGCCAAGAAATGAATAGTGGTTCCACGAAGCCCGACACCAGACGTTAGAAATTGGGTGACTGCTGCGACGCCACGGAGTACTTGCGACGGCTAGGTCCCAGTCGCAAAAAGGTAGAGATGATAAAAATTGATGCAAAAATGTAGGATGGGAGCAATGGGGGGATCGGGGGCCTGCAAGCACTTTTGTACCAGGAAGAAAAGAAAGAAAGGAAGCAGCAGGCGGGCGCGATCTGGAGGCTCAGACCGTCGTCTATGATCATGATCAGTTCAGTGCTGGGCTGAGCCACCCAAACGAGCTAAGCCAGGCGCTTTAGCGGACTGACCGGGGCTACAAAGCCTTGGCGAGTTTACGGAGCACGCTCTGCTTGTTTCTGGGTGTGAGTTGCCTGTCTGATGACAAGCACTACGCACAAATGAAGGTGCCTGATAGCCGGACAGCTGCAGCACAATCGTACGTCTCTCTGGTAGAGCCAATCACTAAGTACTTGAGGTAAGTGATGCCTTTAAGAGCTGTGTGTTGATGCTGGATGAAGCAATTCTCGGTGCTGATGTCCATGGCTGGATGGGTCCATTGACGACGGATGGAGTGAACGCCGACGCGCCAGCGATGGAATTATCATGGGTATTAGAGTTAGCCCACCTCCACCTCCGCCTCTTACTATACTCTACCTTAGAGCCCTCTCTTGCCTCTGTGGCTGTGCCATCGGGTGGTTTGCCCGGCTCACGTCTTTCATTTAATGTTTTGTGAAATAAAAGGTGTGGCGGCGCCAATCGCTTGTTGGGGCAGCAGAATGTCATCTCTATCGTTGCAGCGCTCCGTACTCTGTAGTGTACGGAGTACTCCGTAGTGTACTCCCTGGTTTTGCAATCTTCAGTGGATCATCTCATCTCCCCGTGGCTCGATATTGGGAAATGGTCCCGTCAGTCTGCAAGGCTGAAGCAAGAAGAGGCTGACTGCAGAGATCCAGACCAAGCCTCTAGTGTCCATATGGCCCAGAGTATTGGAACTAATTAATTGCGCTTGCTAGTGAACCCAGACGCAGACTCAAACCTCGACTATGCCTTGCTTGCTGTGCGCATGCGCCACACGCTCTCTGCAGCTCTGACTCTGCGGATTATTTACCAAATGCGGAGGACGGAGTCCATACGACACAATACGCAAATGTGTCTTTCAAAAGGCAACAAGCTAACTGTAGTAAGCATGAATGCGGATTGTGGGTCAGCCAGGCCACAAAGCCACACCTTAGTTGCGTGAAGTGGTCAAATGATTCCAAGGTTCTAAAATTCAGGCTCAATGGGGTAGTATTACGTACGGCGTCAGCTTCTGTATTGGCGCCGAAAGCAAGGTTCTTGCGCCGCCCACCGATGGACGGAACACGCAGCGGACCAGACTCTGCCTGCCTTCGCCTCGCTGATCTTGTCAGGTTAATCCCAGATATGGCTTAATGCAGGGCTTTTCGGGTTCGATGACCTCCACAATCGCATCATGGGTGATGTGACTGAGCTTGTACTCCGTATTGTTGGGTCGTATTATTTATCAATACGCCTGTTGTGTCTTACGGAGCATGTTGTGTTGGCCCCGCAGCTGACACATCAAAGTCGACGAGTATGGAATATGGAATACTGACACATTAACAAAGGCCGACGACGACTGTTATGCACACTGTGCGGCATGACATCACAGTGCAGGAATACAAGTATGTTGGTCTTTTATGAAAGACTCGCTTTTTCATTACAAATTCAATTAAACTCTCAAACACTCTTAGGTAGTAGGGTGGCGTATTTTATGTTGGCATAGAGGCATTTGTCGCAATGAAAACGCTGGAATAACGCGACGCGCCCGTGGCCACGCGGCAGAAGATGATCATCTGTTGCTTTCCCTCTGCAACGTCGGCCCTCGAGAATCCTTAAACCTCTGGTATTCCCTCCTTCCTCTCGCATATCTTCCGTCCGCCACATTTCACTTCGGCGAAGCACTCCATGGATGGAGGCAAACACCGTTCGAAACAGCAATCGGTAAAGAAGCATTATAAAAACACAAACTGATATCCCCTCACACTAATCATATCCGAGAAAACTCAACTCCAGCTCAAAATGTTCAATGCACAAAATGAACAGACAAAAATCTTTTCTTTTGTCGTGTGGGACAGGGTGCGGTATATGATTGAGCATCCCATTCCATAGCCGTTTATCCTGCTCCAACTTGTCCTAATGCTTGCGTGGTATCGTAACGTGTGTAGGTCGTAGGGTCGTTCCCGAAAAGAATGGCATGTCAAGGTGCTTTTTGATGTCCTCGCTATGGGACGGTAATGGGGGCAGTGGCCCGATTAAAATTTAATGAAGTCGATAATAGACGTTGTGAATCAAAGTAGTCTGGTAATAAAGCTCCCTGAAACGCCTTGCGTGATAAACAAACCCCCGAGCCTATCTATGTGAGAAGAAAATCAAAGTTTCCGACAGCCTGGTTGTATAGTTTATTAGAGACCTGGTTTGGGAAAAGAGTATCGATGGCGCCGCAATTCCTCGGAAGCCCGCGCATTGCGTTCGGCGGCTTGCTGCTTGGCAGCCAAAGCGTTAATCTTCTCCCGGGCTCTTATAAGGCTGCCGTTATCTTGTTGCTTGATCTTGGCTCGAATATCATACAGAGCCATCAAAGTTGATGCTCGTTCCAAGTCGTCATCGAACTGTCAAATTTCAGTCAGTAAGGGGGTTTATTTCACGTCGACCTGCGTCCCAAGCTGCGCAGAGACATTGGCCAAAGTATATCATACATTCGCGTCACTGAGACGAGGTGTTCCAGGTGTAGAATTGGCTGCAGATCCGGTCCTGGATCCGGAAGGGTTAACAAGGATACGTCGGCCGAGCTTGTCGAAACGGGGGGGGACACCAGGTTCGGATGACCATGATCGCTTCATGGTCGAGGGGCGCTGAGGAGCAGACTGAGGGTTGGACGTTGGTGAGGATTGCTGTTCGATCTTGATTGAGGGGACCTTGACGTTGACGATGGCGGCGGCGGCCTCCGGTTCCTGAACGGGGAAATATTAGCTAGACGTCGACCAGATGGACATGATGCTTGGGTCCAACACACCGCAGCTCCGAGGTTGCTCAGGTCAGCAAGCACCTGCGACAATTGGAGACTCTCCATGGCAGGCTGCAATCAAAAAATCTTCAGGATAAATGGTGAGGAGGGCGAAGAAAAAGAAGTCGGTGTCAGGGCTTGCGGCGACAGGCCAAACGCAGACGTAGTGGTCGGAGTTTAGACCTCCCAGCGAGGGGATCGCGCGCAAGGAGCAGCGGAGAGGGAGACGACAGGTAGTAGCGTGGCGTGAAGTGCTAGACGAGCATCTGCCTCGAAGATAAATTTTGTGCCAAAAACTGAGCCGTGATATCGGCGCGAAGTGAACTAGGGAAAAATTCCAATGCGGCTCCTTCTGTGTGTAAAATGACGAGCAGAATGGTGCAAGGAGCGACTGCGATGTTGTAGTCGCAGTTGTTGTTATTGTTGTGTGGGCAGGGAGACAGGAATAGAGTGTGTGGTGGCTGCTTGGACTTAATGTCTGGGCTGGCCTGGTCTCTCAATTTTTCGAATGCGGCGGAGGAGAATGATGTCGTGGATGGCGGCGGGTTGCACTGGGATGGAAAGTGAGCGTTCCGCAAGCGGGGAAGGACCAGCTTACGGGGAGGAAGGGGGGCATGGAAGGGCAGGCAGGGAGATCAAGGCATAAGGAAAGTCTAATGAAACAGTCTGGGGCAAGCAATGACGGTCGGTACTGGGGGCTGAAAAGTCTGCATTTGCCACAAGATTCTCTTGATAACTACGGAGTACGTGTTCCATCCTGCTGTTCCTCCTCCTATATGCCTTATCTTTTGTCGCATGAAATACTCCGTAGCCGATATTTATTTCCACTCGGCTGCTTTTCAACTCCAACCTTGTTCTATATTGTACAATCCGAAATTCCTTACTTGGGGCAGATTTGCAATGCAAGGCCCGCAAAAGCCCAGCACGCAAACAGTCAGCTTTCGGCGATCGATGCGAACAAAGCACGAGCGGGGTGCTTACAGCACTACGATACCAGAGCCCAAGGCAGCCGTTCTTCGCAGCCACGAGATGATCGAAACGTCTGGACCTGGCTGCTTGGATGTCCCGCTGCTGGCCAAGTCCAGTCCAGACGCTCACGAGTATCAGTCAACCAGTCAGTCTGCAACGCTTCCCCACACTTTCGCGCGCCCAGATTACCAGAATCTTGCAAAGACTCTCTCAACCTTGTTGCAGGCAAGTGGGTCTGATGTCGCCTTAGGGACTCTTTTAGCTTCTTGGATCCTGGATCTTGGCGGTGACGCGGAGGGTCCCCTGGGATGATTAGGAGCTGCCTTCCTACGACTGTCGACCGCTTCTACAGTAATACGGAAACATTTCGTCAACAATACAGTTCGCAGAGTCCAGCACATCACCAGAAGATCAAACGGGACAAGGCAACCGGAAGCAATGGTAGGTGCCATTGTGAGGAGAGACGCGCATGGAGCCGTCTGCGGTCTTCCTCGTCTGGACTCGGCGCCACCGAACCTCCAACAAGTGCTCACGAGACCAACCGCCATGCACGCTTCAAGCAGCCGGTAAAACTCGCCAGACCAGACCAAGATCAGCCCCATCCACCATCCCTGGCCTCCGCTGCCGGTGCCCTGGACTGCTCTGCCGGCAAGACCCAGTGCTAGTTATCTAGTGCTGCCTGTCAATCTGCCAACCTATGAACATGCTCCTTATCACCACCTGAAAAGCATGAATTCGAATTGGTCGCGCCGGTCGCCACCCTTGAACAGTGTGACGTGATGTGATGTGACGTGACCTGCACCCGCGACTCATAGCGCCATTGGAGCCGCTCACCGACCCTTCCGAGCCTACCACGATCTGTAGAATTTCCTACTTATCAAATCCTTTTATACATCAACTGTGCTCACACATTCTAGATTAGGCTGCATATGCATGCTGCACCGCATGAGCTTGTACATTGGACGATGCGTTCCGCACCGTGTCGTTGAGGTGTTCCCATGCCGTCATGGCCTAGAGTGAGATCGCGACAGTGCTCCATGCGGCAGTTTCAAATAATGCATTAATCATCTAGCCCACAAATGCCCTGAATACTCCAGAAACTTTGCGTGTTCATGCCTGCCAGCTTCCCAGGCGCTCGCCGACATTCGCGATGTCGTCTTTCTGCAATAGTATCCGGACCAGTCGGCCCGGCAAAACAACTGTTGGTAAATGATATGTATCGTCGAGTTCATGTCACGAACGGCTCATAGACCAACCCAGACAGGTCCTTATCTTTTCACTTCGGACACCAAAAATAGACAAGTCTCTGCTTGCCCCTCTACTGCCACGCCATTCTAGCTTCGCCTCGCCGAAATTGCAAAGCGGATTCCAGCACTCGTCTAATAAGGCTGTTCATAGTTACTCCGTGGTCGGGCTTTGAACTCCCGTAGGCCGGGTCATCTTGGGATGCGGAGCTGTGCCCGCTGCTTGTGGAAATCATCGGCAATCAGCATGCCGGCCGGCATGCAAGTCCCGGCTTTATCTACAAACACTGTCGGAAGAGCCTTCCGTTGGACAAGAAGGAATCCTAGGAATGCATCTGATTAGCACTCTCTCATGAAGGCCTGGCTAGAACCTATCACCTTCGCTTAATGCCCTTTGCTATCTCGGCAGTTCAACGTCTTTGCGGGAACCCTTGCCTGCTGTGTTACGTGACAAGAGCACTTCGCACCTCAAAGATATCATAGATTGTTTGCAAGATCAAGTCTATAGCTGATTCTCTTTCGCCGTCCTTCGCGCCAGTTGGTTTGGATGAAGTGGACAGCGCATACTCTATTCGTTATCTACATGTCCGTATGAATATGTCTCCATCAATGGATCTCATACATTGATCTATCTATGAACATTTAATGCCGCCTTATCGCACGCGGGACGTCAGCAACTGCTGTTCCTATCACCGTGAATGTACACAGTATTGTGTAGTTCCAGTGCATCAATTGATTACAGATAGCGGAAGGGAGCTTTAGATAACCAAGTAAGCACCTAAGGAGCGAAAGTGAAAGAAAAGAGAAAAGAATCGACAAAAAAAATCCCCCCTACCCCAGAAAGTGGCTAAAAAGATATGGATAAAGAAAGACGTTTTTAAGAAGAGATAAATTAAAATAAGAGAGGGGGTGAAAAGAGGAGAGTTTGGAGCCTCTAAGTAGATCGTTTATAATCAGTATCTGGGTTAGCCTCAGATTATAGTAATGCGTGGCGCGTTTACCAGTAGGCTAAACAAGAACAGTTTACTAGCATTTGAGACGAACGCAACTTGAAAAAATCACGATAGCTCAGATTCAGATAGTCGCGGGTTGAATATGTCCCTCTCAAACAGCATAGGAGACAGTTGGAGCTGGTTACGCATGAAGCGGCTCCGTTGAACAATACTTCCGATTTAGTCTGATGGGAGTACGATACCATAGAGCCACTTAAAAGTCATCTTCGCTGCCGGTGAAGTGTCCCCCGTTATTGATACTGCTGCTGCGAACTTGGCTTTCGATCCTCAAGCGCCGTTGCCCCATCTCAATGACTTGATGTTGACTCCGAGGCAATCATGTAAGCTAGATGCCTGCCTATACCAAGAGATAAACATGCAGAGCCTTATACATGGGTCAGGCCAGTTACTGGCGGGAAGTGCTTATAATGGAATTGCTGCTAGGCATCATGAAGGTTGCTGTCTATAGCGTTACGAGATACGCATATCCCATGTGTTAGGTAGTCTTCCATAAGTCTCCGCAGTTACAGGCCACGAGACGAATTGCAACTACGACAACGTTGTGGGTGCAGTATACTTATCACGCGCCTGGAGGGGGCGAGACCGCGCGTCGAATGGTGAGGTGAGTGAGCTGGCGCCATAAGCTTAGATCGAGGACGAGACAAGTCTGGCAAGACAGCTCGAAGGCCACCCCTAACCAATGGAAAATGACCATTTACCAAAGAAGAAGGAGAAGAAGTAGAAGCTTGGATTGGATGGCTCCTGGTGTACGAGCAGGGAGGAGAGGAAGAGGCGGAATGGCACACAGGAAGGTAAAGACAAGAGTTAATCACAGGCTTGCAAGAGCATATCAGACAGGAAGGGGTAAATTAAAAATCTGATTCTGTAGTACTATCGAGGGTTTCTCATACAGTTTCGGCATGAATATCGACTTGTGCCACAAACAAGTCGCATGACGGGCTCTAAACTGCCTACGGAGACTAACCGAGCCTAGAAACCCTAACCCTCATCGCGACCCTGCTGTTTGTCTATCAAACTGGCTGCCTCAAGCTGCAAATATAGTAACTTGACACTGACCGCTAATATTATGCTTGGTCCTTAGTCTAATGAGGGGAATGATCACCGATGGGTGGCAGGATGAGTTGCCATTCACTTTCTTAACCGCTGCTTGCCGCTTTGCACAAGCGAGCTGTCCAAAGGGACCAGAATGAAAATGTGACGAAAAAAAAAAAGGAAAAAAAAACTAGCATATACCTCCAACGCATCTTCGGATGTGACTGTGCTGGGCCCGGTGTATGCCTTTCATATGTCGCAAAAATAATATACTTTGCTGCGTGGATAGTTCTCCATTAATGAATCCAATGCGACACACTAGACAGCGACTCGAAGAGAGGATGGCAACCATAAGTGCTCTTTATCTCCTTCTATTTCAAGGTCGAATTTCTTAGCCGCAAGCACTCTGAATTCATGTTCGCCATCAGCTGTCCATGTTCATGGTTAGTACCAGCGGGTGGATCAATAGACGATTGCATTAGCGGGAAGGATGGCACTGTAGGCCATGTTAGTGTGTACAGGGAAGCGTGAGGTTCAGTCATTGTTTCGATGAGTCGTTGAATCTGTCCGGCAAGATTATCGTTAGAAAGCCCTCTATCCCTAATGATGTCTAGTAGGAGCGGGCGTTTGTTTTGAATAGATGCTGAGGCTCGTCAAGTGTCGCGATAGTGAAGCCAGGGGCTTGAGAGGTCCCGTCGTGTTAAGGGAGGAGTTGTCGACATGTATACAAGGCTTCATCCACCCACCGAAGCAGCATCTTCGCGTTTCTATTGGCGTCGAAATCAAACTACGAACTCGCTATCTAGTTTGAACTACGAACATAGCTTTAGATGCTGGCTACACTTGGGACGACAGATGCCTCCTCTTCAAGCTTCATCTCAGGCGGCTAACCCGGAAAGAAGGATTAGCCACATGAGCTTAGGGACGGGTTGTGTCATACATTTCAAGAGGCGACGAGGGTTGAGAGCGATAGCCGCACCGTGAGCCCTATTGCAGAAAGCCTTTGCTCGACGCACAACATCCTGCCAGAGCTCAGCTTCGCACCAATGCGACTGAATGCTGTTGCAAATACGAATAGCAGGGCAGTTCAAGGTGCATCGAACCTCAGGCCCAGTCGCTAAGCTCATCCAAACTGTTTAAATGGCACAGCACCAGTGGTGGGCAGACTGAAAAGGCAGAGGGAGCCAGGGGAAGTTCCTTCGATTGTCATCAGGCAGCCCTTTGTCGTATAGCCGCTTCAGTATCATTGAGCAACGCCTGGAAGAGCTCCCACGAGACTGCAAGTGGTGACTTTTCGCCGTCCTTCGACCATCTGTTCATGTGCTTATGTGAAAGGGTTCCAAGGCAATCCATTAACAGCTTTCCGCTGGACAGCGATTTACTTTTCTAGACTGTTGTCCGCACTCTGCGTGTGGAGTGCAGTATTGAGGTACTGCCTTTTAAGAAGCCTACTATCTGTTTGTTGTTGCAAGCCGCGAGTGGCCGTGCACAGCTATAGACCGCGGCAACTGAGATCTACAGGTCGCTTTACCTCCCGCGCTTTACTGACGGTGGGCTTTTTACCTTCAGCGGTTAGGACAGCGAACAAGATGGCTCAATCATGAAGCGCCAGAGGCATGGTCTGTCAGATTGTACGGAGTACAGTGCACAAAGTACAATGGCACCAATCAGGCTTCACGAGCGTCTGACGTCTCCCCCTGTCTGTGTCTGTCTTCTCAGCCAACGCAGTGCCATTGTTGTTGACAAACGGCTTGACTAACTTCTCTAATTCATTGTTATCTACCTTCCCACTTTCCAGACCCTCACTGATATTTGTAAGGCATATATTTCTTCGTTCGGTTCAGGGATCCATTAACGTTCTGCATGTGACCGTATTGCTCGATCAAGGACAGGAAAGAGCCATGAGAGTTTCCATGCTTGGTTGTTGCTCAAAAAGAGCAACAGTGTACTCTGTAGGCCGACTGAATTCTTTCCAGCAGCTCTAATAGTAGCCTATATTCTACTCCGTACGTGGCATTAGTACTCCGTATATGCACCCCCTTTTCACTGTTGGCACACTCTGCTCCACCCCATGGCAACGCCTGCTTGCCATCCAACTTAACAGGCACTCCCTCAGCCATGAGTAAGCCAGGCATAGCCTCGGCAAGGAGCCCCTGTTATGCTTTGTATGGTCTCTCATGGTCAGTCTGGACGCAGGCGCAGGACATAGTAGAATTGAGGAAGTCAAGCAGGTTCTTTCGGTGCGACTTCTTATCTTGTTGAGTTAGCAAGAAGTTCAGCCTACGCAAGTTCTCTCTTCCCCAAGATGGTGGTCTTGGAGACGCCGACAATCCGCACGGAGCCGCTATCTGAAATTGCGCGCAATACCTTTGGTTCCACCGCCTCACCAGCTTGGTGCTTGCGGCTCCTCTGCGATCCCAGCCTCAGTCCCATTGCGACGCCATCTCGCCAACCCAAGCTCAGTAGCGAAGATTCATTTATTGCTGAAACCCTGGCAACAGGCAACACGATCAGCGCGTGGCAGTCATTTTACAAAGTGCTGCGACCACTATCAAGCCGGCCACTAGCTGACACTCCCAGTGTTGACCAAACCAGTGGTAGCCCTGTCGCTGGCGAACTGGTGAGCCTCCTTGCCCTCGGCCGAGGCATCAACGGGCACAGCAATGTCGCACACGGTGGCCTAGTTGCCACGATACTGGATGACACGATGGGAATGGTCGTCACTCTCCACCGATCACCGGGGATGTCAGGGTATACGGCGTTCCTTAACATGAAGTTCAGGAAGCCCTTGGCTACCCCTAGCATCGTCCTTTGCCGCACGTGGCTAGAAAGGTCGGGCGGGAGAAAGCTGTGGCTTAGGGGGACGATCGAGGATGGGGAAGGCGGGCTGTTTGCGGAGGCGGAAAGCCTCTGGATTGAGATTGAAAAAAGGGTGCTGAAGCTGTGAATTGTGGAAACGATATTGCACGCTACCCTGGACCACTTTCCTTGTCACCTGAACTGAGTGGAAAGCGGCTGCTCATATAAAAAGCCTTTAGATTTTGTGCACGTTTACACACTATGGTATCTTTCAGAGTCTCTGTTCACCCACCCTAAACAGAGGCAATCGCTAAATCCACGTCAAGAGGGTCGATCAACTGGATGCCATGCGGTCTACGATCCGAGATACCCATTAGCCGTCGAATGGTCGATGAGTTACTTAAAGTCCAGGAATTAGTTGGTTTGTCAGAAAGCGGTCCCGTGCCCGACTGCGAGCGTTGCCCAGAGCCAGGCTTTCTATCCATATCCCATACAGCCTGTGAGGATTCCATATGTATGGAATACCACGGAGAATAGTGAATCCATATTAAAAAAATTCTGTTGACCATGCTCAGGGACGAGGCCAAGTAATCCCTTTGCTACGCGGTTGTCAGGCCACCACCAGAAAAGTTTCACGCTGACGCTGTCGTTTCAAAAATGTTCTCGCTCCATTCTACGATGCCACAGGTGGTTATGTGGGGTCGGCAACTCCCGCTACCGAACCCCAATCATCATCTCCAGGCCTCAGCTTTGTCTGCAAGCCGAGGCCACAAAACAAGTTGAGCGATGAGGGCTGATTTCACTATTCTTATGAAACCACATCTTTAGTATACATATATTTGGTTCAAGGCAGAAAATGCCAGGAGAGTTATTGTCGTTTAATTGAACTATGCGTAAGGGATTACGTCAGAGCTATTTTAGGACGCAGCGACGCCCGCGTGGCTACAAAATGAAACATTCCCGAAATATGTCGGATCCCACGACGCTGCAGGGTGTAATAAGGGAAGGTCTACATTTGTCCTGACCGGTCAGATGCTCGAGTTGGATCAAAGAAATACCAGCCTTAGGCGCATCGATACATACATACTTGAAATAATGTCAAAAAAAATTACTTATGAAATGCATCGTATAATATGTCGTTCCAAACTGTACATGTTAACGATCAAATAAAAGGCCCCATTGTGTGCCGTATGAAAGATCTCCCCCACATCAATCAATCTAAGCTACAGGGCTTCCAAGGGCGTGCAGAAGACAACGCTACTTTATTCCCACGCCATTTACCCTACTCTTTTGCCTCGCCCTCTGATGCTGATGGCTTCATATTAAATAGTCATGTTGTTCACATTAAGGGTTGTGCCTTACAATTCCTTCTAGAGTCAATGGCCAGCATTGGTAGCGCGACTTGAACTCATATACCTGATCTTTACACCGAATCAAGACATAGACATCGGCTTAATATGCTCTGTATACATAATCACCTTATTAAGATATTTAAAGCATCACAGCAGGCATCACAGCAAGCAGCACAACAAGCAGCATAACCAACCTTGCTGCCGCCATCACAATATCTTTAGCCTCAATTAACGACTTAGGGAGCGCCGTATTACTACGCAGCACCCTCTACTATCTACGTGTGTAATTCTACGCCTATAGTAGGTAGCGCTCCCTCCAGTCTCACGGCATACCCTCCTCAGCATCTAAGTCAATTAATGCCGCCGCCATCAGCGCAGCCACCGGCAGGGCATCCTTACTATTGTCAATATCAATAGCTTTACTTTTCAAATAAATTGCTTTAACCCATAATTACACATACAAATTCCTATGTAATATGTGGCAGCCCGCATGGAGTGTGTCTTGTGCAGCGCGACACGGCTGCGCGTGTCGCGACCGTAGGTGACAAGGCCAGAAACTTAGAAGGTACTTTCTCACCTGATTTGGTGGGTGGGTACCTAGCACGTTTCCAGACTAGTCAGCTTGCGTGTTTACTATAGCCACTTGCATGTTTCGCTGCCCAGTTCACTCGTGGTTCAGTGAACTAAGCGTGAACTATCCCAAACTGCCCTAAATACTGTAACACTACGGAGTAGTTGGCGTAGATACAGTATCAATGATGATGATCACACGTAAGAAGTGCCAGTACGCCCTTGAGGGAATGGGAGCGCTGCCTCCACTAGCGGTGTGCGCTAGTCTGGCCGTACATTAAAGTGGGCTGCCGTGATATAGAGGCACGTGACAGATCACGCTTCTGTAATTTGGGTAGGATCCTAAGGTTCGTTTAATGGCATAAGCACGTTTTATGTTGTGCCCCCCTAAAGAACTCTTCCGCTATTCTGTTTATGAAGCTGCCACATCCCTTTCGCCTCTTTTTGCGGCTTCATTGTGTATGACCTAATCGACTTAAACTGACCGTACATTCAACGCGATGTTCCCTCGCTACCAAGCCATCAATCTACCTCGTCTCAGCAAAGGGTTTGGGCCGAATTTTAGATTCTGTTGGTATCACAGCGCGATTGCCAAGTTCACCACGATAGATTCAAAGGGTACATCTGTTTCCTGCGATACCGGGATCATGGTTGGCGAACCTAACGAGAGCTATGTGTATATTGAGCCCGAGGTAGGGAACGCCATCAAATCCGCGGTTACTCACCAACTTGGGTCGGTTGTGGCAGGCCATCCCAAAACGCTTCCCCTCCAGTTTTACCACGGTTCCAATCACTTCGCTCATAGTGAGTATTGTCTAGAGTTTGATAGGTTGTATGCATCTTAACATATCAGAATCCACACCGCTCCCTCGCATTGATGTATATCGAAATTTGGGTAAGTCAAATTGCCATAGTAGCCCCGCCACGCTCTGGCTATCAGGCAACTGGCACGCTATCACGCTCGATGGAACACCTGATGGTAAGTATTTCATAGCCTAGTGAGCCGTTGAACAAATCTAATGGGTCATCTGTCTTTAAATTACAGAGAGCTTTGAACGAATGTCGAGAGAAAGCGCCAGTGAACTCAATGGCGCGTTGGACAAGCTGAAAGACAGCTAGTAAGTATGGCTTAAGTAAACGAGCTAGGTCATCAACATATAGTTCCACAAGAGCAACCAACCTCATCGGGCAATGGTGAGGAGCAGCTTAAGGAGCATTGCTGAGCCTTCCACTCTGTGCGTAAACGTCGGCCCTTTTGGAGACCAAGTTTTGAGACGGGCAGTATAGCCCAAGAAACGCAGCAACTCTCATAAATAAAACTGGTCGAATATATCAGACAACTTGATGGTAGTCATGACCATCACTGCCACAATTTTTTAAGGCACCAGCTTCCAGCCCCCCACTCCTGCTTTTGTAGTCTGAAGCAGTCTTTCTGATCGCTGGCGGGTACACTTTCTCCTTTAAATCGATGATGAGTACAGGGTAGGAAACTGTCAGGTGTATACTCACCATGTCCGCTACAGAACTCTACCGGGCGGCCCCGTTGCGTCTCCAGCGCCATACGCCGCCAGACCGGGGGTCAAGTCTTCGAGCGAGCAGGATCAGCAACAAGTGAGACGGATTCATTACTAAAAGAGTCGCTAGCCGAGGTTTCCATCATTCTAGCCAACATGTCACCGACGGACCAAACAAACCTGTCCAGCAATTTTCAAAGACGGAAAGTTTAAACTGCATCTCTGGCAACATGGCTCGTCAACGCGCAAATCCGCTTCAAGATCCGCTCCATTATGCGTCGCTACAGAAGAAGGTCGGTCCGCCTGCGACCAAGGCTTCCGCGGCGCGAGAGATGCCAAGCTATGACTACAGTATGCTCATTGCGCAATGTGTATTGACCATGTATTTGACGCTGACTGGGAACCAATTGCAGTCATTGTTGGCGGTGGCGCGGCGGGCTGTGTTCTTGCAGGCACATTGTCGGAAGACCAGAATGTATCAGTGCTGCTCATCGAGGCGGGTGTTGACAATAATAAGCTCATGGAAACTAAAGCCCCTTTGATGTACGGAAAGCTGTTTCATGGAGAGCATGATTGGAATTACTTTACGATGGAGCAGTCGAGCCTGGCATCACGCCGACTCTACTGGCCGCGCGCGAGAGTCCTCGGCGGATGCACGTCAATGAACACCATGATGTACCATCACTGCTCGCCGTCAGACTATGACGAATGGGTATCCAAACATGGCTGCGACGGATGGGGCTATGATGATCTGGCTCCATCTTTCAGAGAAATGGAGGGTTTTACCCCAAACAAGGCGCGGCCAGCTATTGACTTGATGCACCGAGGGACTGCTGGACCATGGAACAGGATACTCCTGGTTGACCGAGATTGGCGAGAAGGGATTCTTGGCAGCGTGCGAGGAATCGGGCATCCGGTACAACTCAGATGTCAACACGCCTGCCGGATCACTCGGCGCAACACGATTCCAGACATCCATCGACCAGAAGGGCCAGCGCTCATCCCCAGCAACCGCCTTCCTATCCCCGGAGGCTCGCAATCGCCCAAACCTGTTCGTGGCCTGCAACGCGCGCGTGTTGCGAGTGCTTTTTGACCGGCTGAGCGGCGAAGTTCCTGTCGCTTTCGGTGTTGAGCTCAAGACAGCCAGAGACGGGCCGCTCTTTCAGGCCCACGCCAGGCGCGAGGTGATTCTGTCCGGCGGTTCAGTGAACACGCCGCAGATATTGATGATGAGCGGCATCGGTGCCGCGGACGAGCTAAAGAAGCACGGGATCGCCCTTGTGAAGGAGAACCAGAACGTTGGAAAGCACCTCAAGGACCACCTCACCAGCGCTGGGATTCTCTGCAAGGCTAGAGCAGGCACCACGCTTGACTATCTGGCCAACGATCTGAAGGCTGTGCCGGCGCTGCTGCGTTGGCTTGCCCTTGGATCCGGCCCGCTTACGAGTAATGTGGCAGAGGTTGCTGCGTTCCTGCGAAGCGTGGACTGTGAATCTTCCGAGCCTTCGACCGCAAAGCCCGCTGACAACAGTAGCGGCAAGGAAGCTCCAGATCTGGAGATCATCGGGGCTCCCCTGGCATACATCCACCATGGAGAAGAGACTGCAAAAAACGGCGATAACATATACAGTATGGTAGCGGTCGGGCTGCGACCAAAAAGCTCAGGAAACATTACCCTTCGAAGCAGCGATCCATTCGATGCGCGTAAGTATTGTATTCAATGTTCTGCGCCGCTGCCATCCCCCTTTTTCTGCTTGCTAACTACGGCTCAGCCGTCATCGACCCAAGATACTTGAGCGACGAGAAAGACAACGACCGTAAGGTGTTGCTGGTGGGAATGCGTATGCTGCTGAGGATCATGAGAGCCCCTGCCTTTCAAAAGTTCTTCGAGGCAGTGCCGGTAGATGACGATGTCACGTTGTACTGGTGGCCATACTCCAGCAGCGACCCGGATGCCATCACGGACGAACAACTGACACGGTCCATGAGGGAAAAGGCCTTTACACTCTATCACCCCGTGGGAACGGCACGAATGGGACCTTCGGCATCCACGAGCGTCGTCGACCTGCAGTGCCGTGTGCATGGCGTCGAGGGCTTGCGAGTCGTAGACGCGAGCATTTTCCCGGAGCAGGTCAGTGGGCATCCAGCCGCTCCGGTCGCAGCCATTGCATACAAGGCTAGCAAAATTATCAGGGAGTCATATTCCAACTGAAGCTATATACCTCGGCCACGGTGGGGCCGCGTCATGTTACTGTGTCCTCTGCTTCGTTTTGGTTATTGCTACAGCCACTCTTAATGGCTTTGCTAGACTCGCTTTGCTCGCTTATTCTATTTTATGCCCTTTGGAATATTTCTCGCAAAATCTCTTACCCGCACAGTTCGTACGGTGGCGAATCTTTGTAAACACAAAAAAGATCTAGTTTTCCATTAGATCTCTTTCAGCCTTTGCTGCGAAGCGAATAAATAGGTGATAGATAGGTTTACCGACATCACGGTATTGCTGTATTCGAGCCGATAGAATAGATTGTATCCGCCTCTGATCGGCAAGTGAACCTTTTTCAGCCTCACCAGGCCTGTAATTTCATCATGAGATGGCAGATATCGCGATAAATTTCCGAATCGTGTAGTGATCCCTCTCACGACTTGATATCCTCGCCGCTTTTCTTGTCCACGCGGACGTATCTCGGTTTCGGCGCCATTGCTTGTCAGTTGAAGGGGCAATCTCAAAAAAAGTTTGGAAGATTTGGAGTCTTGAAGCAAATTAGAACCAGAGCCGTGTGGTAGCTGTCTTCATATGCACGTTTTAAAATGGGAAAGAACATTGCATGTTGGGCTTCATGGAGCTCGCGAGGACAAACAAGATCACGGACCGAAATCCTCGTCACCAACAGCAGCCAGCCAAATGCAATAGCATAAGGACCTACATAACCCGTGCTTGTCCAGACTGCTAGCTAAAAGATTGGGCGGGCCACCAAACCGACCTCAAGATTGGTGAATGTGTCCATATACGGGCGGAAAAGTAACGGCTAGCCCCCAATCGTCGCCAACGTTGAGGCCACTCATAACAGTGGTTGCTATCATTCCCAACCATTCCCAACGGCGACATAAACTGAACTGTTTTTGATTTCGGCACCGCCAATTGGTAGGTCTTTTGGAGGACCTATGCGTTGTGCAATACCAGGAAACGAATATAAGTCTGCGTTACATGCATCTACGTAAAGCACTTATACCCAGCTGCAAGCCCGCCATCAAATTTCTGTATTGCCCATCATCCGTCCTTCGCAGTTCCTGAGCACACTCGTCCAGACACGTCTTTTCTCTCGCCACAATAGCTTTCAATGCGAGATGACTCTCCTGGTTCAGAAGCTCAGGGGCTCTCCCAATGGCGTACTTGAACTCTAGGAAAGCCATGGCTAGGCCCAGCAGCAAGCCAAGATTCGCAACAGGGCGAACGCTCCAGCGCAGCATATCGTTTGCCAATCTGGCACTATCGTCACATTGGCCCTGGCTAGCCGCTAGAAGAAAGACCTCTTGTACAGACACAGGCTTGGCACTGGTTGTGTGGTTGATCTTACGGACTAGCTCGAGGCCAATGTCTACCAAGCTGGTGTGGGAGTGCCGTCTCAACTCGTCCATGCCGGCGACCATGTTGGTTTCCATCCCGAAACCGGCCTGGGCGCGCAAGAGGCGCAGGATACTGGCATGTAGGGGGTATGTGGTCCGGGAGGGCACATTGATCGTGTTCTCTAGAAGACTGATGTGCGCGAACCAAAGCGTGATCACGTCTGGCAGCTGGGCGACCGAAGGAGAGCTCAGGGGTTGCTGAGCAACCCAAGGACCTTGGTCGACACCAGTTTCCTGAGATCTTAAGGCTGTGGACGTTGCCTTACTACATACAGGAAGCAAGAACGGATGGTGACAAGCCGGGTCTCGGAGTTCGGCAACGACGTCCTTGGAAGCCACTGATTTTCTGAGGGTGAACCTCCAATATGGCAAAGCTCTATCTTCTGGCCCCAAGGCGTCGACCCATGAACAAAGAGTAGCCAACTCGCTGCTTGTGAAGGCGCCAAACATGCGCCCGCCCCACGAGAGCTCGCGTACGAGGAGACTCTTGCTGCTCGCTCCCGGGATGACCCAAGGCTTGGCTCGGCTGAGGGCAGCCAGGAGTTCCAGCTGATGCTCCCGGTCTGGGTACTTCCACTTGCTCGGCTCAAGCCAACCGGATAGGGTGTGAGCGCCGATGCGAACCTTGCTTTGACAATGGAACTTCTGCGACACCAGAGCCTTTGCTCTGAAGATATCAATCATTCGGGTACTAAGAGGATCAAGTGACGGGTCGGGCAGGCTGTGTCTTGTATGTTTCAATCCCGACATTACCATCGTAGAAGCGGCAGGGGCTTCAGGTTCACAACCACAATGTCCCAGCCTTTCAGACAGAGTGTAACCAGCCTGAACGCGTCTCCATGCTTGCTGCGTGGCCGTCTCACCCTCGGTCTGTCGCACAAGCTCTAGGTAGCGCGTCACAGCGTGCGTTGCCATGGCCGTGTGTCCCGAATCAGCATTGTCTATGGCAATGTGGATGAGAAAATAATACGGGTCCATACCGAGACCCTTGAGTTCATGAGCTGCCTTCATGGTCTCCAGCGTGACCATCTCGAAGTGCATATTAAACCCGAGAATTTCCGGAAGAAACTCGTTGGGGAACAGCGAGATGAGAAGCTGAGCCACAGCTGCCTTCCAGGCGGCACGATTATTTACTTCATCCCAGTGGCCGAGATTGATGAAATCAGCACTATGGCCCTCCGGCAGAGGACATCCAATACCCGCCAGGAGCTTTCGGTAGAGATAGACGTGATGTTTGGACAGATCACCGTCGCCATACTCCTCCGACATAACCTGCCAGGCATCTCTTGTGATTCCTCGCAGGGCAAAGGGTGTGGTGATCTTGTGTACATGGCCGAGCCAAGCACCGTCAACAAGCTTGACAGGAGCTTGCTCCAACAGCCATGTCTTGGCAGCTCCAGCAGTCCCAAACAGCTCGGGACCGTGGCCTTGCCTTCGTCGGTCCAAGTAACTTGCCCATTCCGCCAGGACGTTTTCGCGCATATCCTCAACGAAGCCCCAAACATGCTCGGCCTTATACTGTTCGATGCGGAGTATACTCTCCTGGGGCTGCTGGAGGGCGAGCGAAAGGCCTTGGGACAATAAAGACAAGAGCTTGTCTCGGGCTGGTGCCAGCACGTCGGGGTGGTCTTCAAGATTCTGAAGCTGAAAGAACATGCTGCGATACCATTGTGTTGAATCAGGGTCCGCAGAATTTAACCTTGGACTCTTCACATCCTTAAACGTGGGAACTCGTATGTTGCTAGCAGGCGCAATGGAGCTCTTTTTTCTAATCAAGCCAAAGGAGTAAATTATGGCAGGCAGTAAGAGGACTAAGGGGAGGATGGAATGATATCGCAAGATGATAGATGACAAAGGGTCTAGAAAATTCATGCTGACAACACTGCTGCCTTAGAAGAAAGTCCTTTGAAGGGGCGGGATATGGCATTCCAATGTAAGATGTGACCATCGGGGTTGTAATACTTCAGGAAAGAGGCGCCTTGCTTGGAAGCACGCTACTGCTTAGAGAAGTCCAGGCTGATAAACCCCGTTTCCACCTGTGTTGTATACAAAGGTCCTCTCCCCTACTGGCGGTTTCAGCAGATAAGAGGAAGAGGACGGCTGAGAATTGTGGCGAGCTGTATGTCTGCTGCTCCGTCTTTTCATTGGCAATGGCTGGGGCCTTTCCAGCGGAGCTTCAGTTTCAGTCTCAGCATTCTGCACTTATCCAAGACTGCAGTAGTGGTGTAGGTAGCAAGCGAGAAGGATTATTCATGCTGAACATTGGGTGTGTCGATACATTGTTAACGTTGCAATGACTTTCCTGGATAGCGTTAGACTTAACGCCAGGATTTACATGCTGTTACATATTGCAGCATTGCTATTACTTACCAGAACTACACAAGTCTTTAAGAGAGGAGCGTGAGTGGATAGACGATGGTCTGTTGTTACGTGGTAGTCTGCGATGGTTTGTAAGCGACACAATTTCCCCATCTCCTTCCTCCCTTTCTTCCTCCGCTCTTGTTTCTACGCGTGGTAAACGTCCAGACTATCCACGAGCTCTCTTTTTTTCCCTTTATCATTTTCAACGTTCTTTGCCCAAGACCACGCTATGGCTTCCAAGGACAATGTAGCTTCTCTGGCCGTAGTTGACTACGAGGCCCTGGCGAACAAAGATGCGGGAGAGATCAAGAAGCTCGTACAGGCCTGTGAAACTGTGGGCATGTTCTACTTAAACCTCCGGAATTCCAGGATGGACGCCATTTTTGAGGACATACCGACCATCTTTGAAACAGGGAATTCCTTCTTCACGCTTCCCCACGATTGCAAGGAAAAGACGGATAGCCTTCGTGAGGGGATGGAGCGAGGGTATGAATAATATGATATCTTGTGAGCTTGCTCATTATACTAACGGATTCTGCTTAAAACATATAGCTACCATGCCGGCAAGGGATTCGAGTATTATGAGGTCAGTGTGTATTGAAGTCCAGTTGCATCCTCCTTGCGGTCCGTTTGCTGATCCATCAGTCTCATGGTAGATTGCGCGGGATGAGTATCAACTCGGCAAATGGGTCCTGCCTGCCACCTTCGAACCACGCAAGGATTGCATCGACCGCACGATTAACTGCTTTAACCGTGTCATACAGACAGTCCTCTCCGAGGTTTGTGCTGCCTCAGGCATCGGTATCCCCGAGCTGAGTGATGATCCTACGGTTCCAAGCGATACCGCTCTCAAGCTGTTGTACAAGCCTCCATTGCACGAGCCCGGCAAGGTCATCCACCCCTGGCACACTGATTTCGGTCTTGCGACCCTGCTGTGGTATGACGAAGTGACGACGCAGATACCCATCTACGACAAAGAGGGGAAGCAGACGGAGGACTGGCAGACGGTGCCAGTAGTTGATGGTGCTGTCCTCATCAACATTGCGGACGAACTGGCTGGCAAATCTGGAGGACGCCTCCACTCGACTGTGCATCGCGTGGTGGCTCCACCGGGCCCCATGAGGGTGAGAAACGGGATCATCTACCTTCTCCGGCCGTACAAGGTTTAGCTAGACTTTGTACAGATACGCAATACTCCGTAGTTACGGAGTAGTTACGTTATGCAGGCAAGAATAGCCGAGTGGCGCGGGCTCTTTAGATGTCTTACCCGCTGTCACACAATAGATCCATATCCCCCCAGCCCCCGTCCCGACTGTTGGCAACCTCGGTGTGTATACCCTGCGAAGACAGTTCCAAGTACAGAGTACCGCGCAAGACTGCAGGAAATGTCAAGCACAGAGTGGTTGGTTATTAGGATTGTGCGGAGTATTTGCAAATGGTGTCAGTAAAACTCTACTCCGTACTAAGACGTGGTTCCAAATTTTGAAGGCTGAGACATATCCAGCACTACCCTGTCAAACCCATCCGATCATTCCCGCGTTGCTTTTCCAATGACGGGCAGGCTCGTAATCTAACCCCACGGCGGAGGCTATGTGAAGGGTTTCCCTTTTCTTCCCGCATCTTCTTCCCATGCAAAAAGCGGAACCCGTAGACAAAGCCAAAAGCCTAGACCGCCACGGCATCGTCAATACTACATCAAAATCCTGCGGGGTACTACGTGCCGCTCCAGCTCAAACTGCTGAGTATGTTTATAGATTCTCTTAGGATCCTTGTACCGAGAGAGGCCCGGGGTGTCAGGTGTTGGGGTTGGGTTGTCTGACTTGTTGGGCGCTTATTCAGTATTTTTGCATTTGCTTGGCCACTCATGTTTCAACGTGGATAACAGCTGGGCATATCCCGCATCTCCTAGATTTCCGGATAGCTGGCACGCTGATCAAATGTACCGTGAACCCACTTCCCCACCTTTGCCGCCTTATTTTCTCTGAAAATTTCTAGCGACCCGCGTAACCGGTTAGAAGCTGGCAACCCTCTTATAGTTAGTTGCATTCTAGTGTAACATAGTAATAAACAAACATTATACTCCGTACTCTGCACAAGAAGGACTTTCAACATAGCGTGAATAAGTAGTAAACCAAGTATCTTAATATCTTATGTTGAATTAGCCTTATAACATCTGGGAGACACTTCATCCACGCTGGCGACGGAGCGGGACAAGGATATGGACACAGCTTGTAGAGGCTAAACCGAGGCGGCATGGTATCCCGATCGGCAGGCAGTGTTTCTCCTTTGCTCGGCTTGGCGGGGAGACAAGGGGGCTATTGAACTCCGTGCCGCAGTCAGCTACTCCGTATGCTAGCGAGACCGTCACAAACATGGCCTATCTCCAAGAGTTTTAGTCTACCTTGCGGGAACGAATGATAGTAGATTGCCCTACTATCGAATGGAATATAAGAGACGTCAACCATGTTCGACGGCGGGTTCCTCTGAGCCACTAAGGTGTCAACCTATTCACATCCCGTGGGAATAAAGTGACTTCGCGAACATCATCCAATCCCAGGAATCCCTGTAACAGTCTATTGACACCCAGTCCGCAGCCACCGTGGCGGGGCATGCCAGTCTTGAATGCAGCCAGGTAGGGTTGCCACTTTTCGGCCTCGGGATCCAACGGCGGGCCACATATGCCCGCACGCATGGCCTTGCACAGCTCGTCATACCCGTTGATGCGCTGGCTGCCGGAGCAGATCTCCCTTCCGCCAACGATAGTATCCCAGGTGTTGGAGAACCCCAGGGCATTCGGGCTAGCTTGCGAGTTAAACTGGCGCATGGATGCGGGATACTGATCAATGGTGAACACGTCCGTGCTTCCCATGTGAGGAGATTCGCGGAAGTGGCGACCAAGGGCAGCTTCCTCCTGGTCGCTGGATGATGACAGCATTTCATTAGCCCTTGAAGTTTGAAAAGAAGATCGAAGCGTGCACAACGGCATCATTGGCATCACTTACGTGAAGTTTTTCCCGTCATCTGAATCGAGGCCAAGCTCCTCCCTCAAGATGCGCTTGGCCTCCAAAAAAGTAATACGTGGAACTCTTCCATGCTCATCTAAGCCAATTTGAAATGGCCTAGCCGAGGGATAAAGCTTTAGAACCGCCTCGAGGAGCTTCTTGTACTGTTTGCGTTCCTGGAGGTTCCTAAAGACAAATACCAACATGGACTCGATCAATTCGACCACCTCATGGTAGTCATCCTGAAAAGTCATGGCTATGTCCAAAACAGTAAACTGCAATACATGGTGGGTGGGTCAGCGACTATTTCCAACTTGGACGCGCGAGGGGTAGAGTGTGGAGGAAAAGTGGGACGAGGGCTTTTACTCGCCTCAGTCATATGCCGAGTAGATTTCCTAGACTTAACTTCTGCCCGGAACACAGGACCAATCTCAAATACGCGCTGCATGTCCATGGAAAGAGCCATTTGTTTGTGATGCTGCGAGCTCTGGGCCAGCCACGTATCCCTGCCGAAATATGGCAGATGGAAGTACTCGTTATCGCCAGGGATGACAGCACTAATGATGCGTGGCGTATGGACCCAACTGAAGTCATTCGAGCACAGGAACTCGACAATCAGCTGGCACATGCCAGAATGGAGCTTGAAGATGGCTCCGGAGGCGGCGCGTCGCACGTCGAGAATGCGATTGTTGAGTCGTTCCTCGAGTCCAGCTGCGGACAATTCCTTGCATTGAAACGAAGGCAAGTTTGGAGATGCCGAGGCGATGATGTCCAGGCTCCTCACATAGATTGCTGCTTTAGAGCCGTTTTCACCAATTTTGGACCGCAGTCGAACGACGCCCTTGACGCTGACGATGGATTCCGGCGTCAGCTTTTGAGCCTTGCCCCACTCCGCCTCTGGAATGGCCTTGGCATCAATAATAGCTTGCAAGAAGGACTCTCGGACTCTAAGTTCCAGACATAGCTGTTCTGGGTGCTCAAATTTCAGGAGGGAGTTGACTCTGGCATCAAAGACCATCTCCTCTCCTTCCACGCCGGGAAGCGCCAAACCGACCTAGTCAATGAGCTTAGCGACTTGCCAGCTGCTGATATTCAAGATGAAGTCCACGACTTACCATTCTCTCGGCGCTGATGGTAGCACCGTTTTCAGATGAAGGCATGGTGCTTTTGAGTGAGGAGTAAGTATTCACTTTCAGGTGCTTCTTGCGGTTGTGTTGTGATTGCAAGGCCGAGCTAGAGAAGAGGTTTTTGGGTCCCTGGCGATTGGCGAGACGTCCTCTATCCCCCCGCCCGCCTCGCCCCCTGGTGGCCATATGTTTCAGCGTTCAGGGGACCTTCACAGCATGGCGGAACCTATCAAGCCATTTTTGGAAGCTGCTGCGGTCTTGAGAGCAGTCCACCACGGGATGTTGAGCCAGTCTCGGCAGCTTGAGCTTCGGGTTCCTGGGTGTGAGGGAATACTCTGATCGGTCATAGAACTAGGACTAGGCTTCTGTGAAACGTCAAGCTATTCAGATCTAATCCTTTTTTTTTTTCTCTAGCCCGGTGGCGGCTTGCCTACGCGATCGTAGGACATGGGGCCATTGCTACTGAACCAAGAGACGGGAAGAGATTCCGACTAACAATGCACCGCAACAAATATTCCGGTCTATCAATTTTTGACGTTGTACTTGGCGGGCACGAAGCGATGTGACCTCGGTGAAAAGTAAAGGAGAGCTGAAATTCTCCTAGTCTGGAACCAGCTAGCTCCTGCGACCAGACATTGCATTAAAATGGAAGACACAGGTAGCTACTCGGTACGGAGTACAGAGTACAGCTAAACGGCCTAGTATGTCTTACCGCCTGCTTGCAACCCGAAACTCTACTTGCTCGCTAGCGAATGAAAGTCGTCGGCCCGGAGGTGATGCTGATGGAGAAAATTGATGCATCTCCCAAAGAAACAAGCAGTGTCTTGGTCGGCCAATAGTCTAGCGGCACGCTAGAAGCTGAACAGCTTTGGCTGGCATGGCTGCATAAAGCATGTTCCAATAGGTCGCTTACGGAATTAGTCGGCTGGTCCAGACCCAGACGCAAGCTGCGAAATCGTCCTCAGATGCTGGTTGATTTCGTTTGGGTCGATCTGACGGCGGAGGAGATCTGCATTGAGGAACATGTAGGTCGCTAGAAAAAATGGGGACTCGAGCGGCAGCTAAGGGAGCTGGAAATGCATGGTCTCGGTCCGGTTAGACCGCGGACCCTAGCTGTTGTGCCACCCTAACCGTACCACCAGGTACTACCTACTGGCTGGCCTGACTGTCCGATCCGAGCTTTGTCACGATTGCGGCTGCTTGTGCCGAGCCGCAGGTATCGACCCGCCACCAGGGGCTTCTCAGGAAGTTCTTTGCCAGCTTCATTATAGTTGCACGCCCTCTGACGTTGAATGCTCCTGCAGCAATAACAGCGCCTGCTCCGCTGATTGATGTCTGGGTGTGCCCAAACGTGGGTTTTCTGCGCCTGCCTATACGATTTATGTACTATACTGGTACCCCGTCAACCAGCACAACGTCTAGCACTTTATCCATTCGGCGGCAGTAGTAAGTAGCATCGGTCTTTGGGCCTTCGCCGAGCAATGAAAAGAAAAACGGAGCACTCCATAGTGAGGGGCGTTAATAAGTTTCGTCCCAAACAGGTTGGTCATGCCTGTATGCTGCCATTTGGAGCCAGTTCAGCCAGCCACGGTTTCTGAAACATACTCGCTCACATAATATGATCAATCAATGACATCTTTGGGGCCAGCTGAGCCAAAACTCGGTTTATGAAACATATCACACAAAAAATAGGCTCCTTAAGCTATGAATGGCCAAGCCTGAATACGGTCAACCACGGCTGGCATGACAACGCCGAATGACCTGTCATACCATGTCTCTAGGCATGCCAACACGAGATTAACTTCAGCACTTGTGGGGAAAGACCCCCCCCCCCCAAAAAAAAAAAAATCGTCGACGATCGCTCAGGGAGTATTGTTGATCCATGTACGGAGTAAGACTAATGCACAAGACATATCTTTTAGTAGTCTGTCAAGGCTGGGGTGGATACACGGAGTGCTGGCTACGTATGTGTGGTCCAGGCTCAGGTGCTAGTAGTTCCGTGACTTTACGCCATACCAAGCACAATTTCCTGCGAGATGGGAATACGAAAATTGGATAAAGAATCAAACTGCATGAGCGGTGAAGGCGAAAACCCTTGCATTGAAGTTACAAATGAGTGTTTGGGGCTGGCCGATGACGAAAACGGGCGAAAACCCTTGCATTAAAGTTACGAATGAGTGTTTGGGGCTGGCTGATGATGAAAACTTCAAGACTTGACCTTGCCCCAAATGTCGCCCACATGATTGTACCTTTAGCTGGCCAGTATCTTCGACTCTTCTTAACTCCAAGAACGAGCCTTACTACAGCAAGAAGTAAATCGTCATTCCAATGCAGCAAATCCACATCGGTCTTGGCCGCGAAGGCTATGTGCCAGTGGCTGACCACCAAGCGGACGAGGCCACCTACATGCGGGAGCACGAGGCACTTCAGGCCAGTTTGCTCAAGAATTGTCCGGCCCATCTATGGCCAAAGCGGTCTCACGAAACCGCCTGTCCTCGTCCAATCCTTATAACCAATCACCATCAAACACAACTGGCAGAGCTGCATGAGGCACTGACCGCTGCTATTACCGACATTGTCGAGCGATGGTGGACTGACAGCGAGAGCCGATTCCCAGAGCGAATGCCTCTGACGGAGAAAGAGCATGATCTTCTGCAGGTGAGCACAGCACGTATGACGCCACACTTACTGGCTGAGGCCGTGTATCTGATACCTTTTGTCGAGTAGTGGCTGGAAGGACAGGTGCTGCAGGGAACACTGCAGAAATTCTCGAAATGCCGGGGCGCGTGGAGACCGGACTTCATGATCGAGGACCGCTGCGAGGACGGCGTTGTCAAGGAGAATTTCCGAATCACTGAAATTAACGCCCGATTCAGCTTCAATGGTATTATGCACCAGACATACGGGCAGCTAGCCCTGGATGACATAGGTATCAAAGCCCACGGATTTACCACTGCGACCAGGGTAAGTCTGGAGGGGCAAGTTTCCATTATATTGGAATTCTGGTGTTGCTAGAACTTTCTGACGTATTACAGATGTCGGATTCCTTATTCAGGCTCTTCCGCAGAGATGTCCCCTTGCACATCCTCAAAGGCGAGGAGGTGGGAATAGATGTTCACATGTTGATACAGGATTTGCAGCGCCGTTTCGGCATTAGACCACGATTTGTAACTCCTGAGGATCTTAGACTATTGCCCGATCTAGAAAAGGGCGGCCGCCAGAAGCTCTACTGCGTCATCAGGTCCAACGGTCACCATGTGTCTTGTGATCGGACAGTCTACCAGGGAGAGGTTGTGGAAGAGATCTTCCAGCTCGGGGTGGAGCTGCTCCAAAAGGAGCTGCGAGCATTAAGCTCTGAGATGCTTCGCCAGATTTCGCTGCTCTGTTTCAATGACATGAGGACTGTCCTGCTAGTTCATGATAAGCGCATGCTGGGTATTATTAGACAGGAACTTGGGCCGATGGTGGCGAGAAAAGTCATAACCGAGGCACAAGCAGAAATCCTTGACAAGAGAATTGCAGAAACAATTCTTCCCAGTTCAGCAGAGCTTCAACATCTTCTCCTGCAGTCACAGAGCTCTGCTACGCTGAGACACCAGTATATCCTGAAACCTGTCCGGGGTGGTCGCGGAATTGGTATTGTTTTTGGGGACAGTTGCACTCCTGAGACGTGGATTGATGCTCTGAAGCGCATGCAAACTCCTGGTTTGGCACCTGAGGAGTCCTATGTTATACAGCGACGTATTACTCCTCGCTTATACGACATGATACTAGATAGCTCTGGCGATAGGGTACAGTACCCTCTTGTTGGGACATATCATGTTATACAGGGCAAGCTTCTCGGCTTGGGAATATGGCGAACCAACGATGATCGCATCTGTGCCATTAGCAGCGGCGGCTCTTGGCTCTGCTCTGTTGCACGCAGATGCTAACGTGAGATTCGTATTTCAGCCGGCCGAGATTACGGCAAATGCTGCTGTCTATACAGGCTGTCTATAGTGAAATACAGTGCGCTGAGAAGCTATCATCTTGAGCTCCCTACACCCACTGCTGCAGTGCCTTCCGCCGTGCCCTCCGCCAGTCTCCGGTCTTCCTTGTCTTCTGAACATCCTGTGAACCCCACGTTGCATCTCTCTGGTTCTACGAAATAAACCCAACTGCCTATTGCCGCCACCGGGACACGCCATTCGCTCCAGCTGGGTCTTTCGCAGCGGCTGAAGCATGCTTCTTGGTGGTGGAGGAGAGGAGAGGGGGAGGGACGAGAACAGTGGTGGAAAGCTTCTCAGATACGTCACTGTACTCCGTAAAAGCTCCCTCGACATGGGTACTCCCCAGTCCAGAGGATTACTCGGTCTTGCATTATGGCACTCAGTAACTGCTCTTGCGCATAAGAAGGGGGGTATATGGAGTAACTACAGAGGACTACTCCGCATGTACATACTAGTACGTGTGTTTTCCGCGCAGCCACCCCTGCATGTGCATATACGGTCTGCATCTGCATGCTTTTGCTGCTTCTGCCATAGATTTCCATAAAAGATTGTGCAAAAAAAAAAAAAAAACAAAAATTAGAGCGGATAAACAATCTGTGAACGCTGCGGATACGTCTGGCACATAAAGAAAACAGAGTCTTCTCTGCACGCGGTGCTTCGACCTCCCCCAGACTATTACATCCAGTAAGGTAGGTATCTCGCATTTGACCCTTCGACCAACTAACTCTCCATTGCATCATGACGCTCCAAAACTATCCTCTGCAAAAGGTCCTTGCGGTGGCCAAAATTCACCCTTTTTACAAACCAGCCGTCCAGTATCCACCAGACCTCGAGACCATCCGGACAATCCAAGAGCAGTCGGCAGAGGAGCAGTCAACAAGCGCTGCCTTCAAGTCGCAGCCTCTACTTCATAAAAAAGACCTGTAAGATTCTCGGTGGCGTTGAAACGAAAGCTCGGCTCTGACTTATTAGCTACACGTCTATTGAGCGTCTCGTCAATGACACGAGCCCTCAGAACACCTACCGTCACAATGTCTACGCCAGTATCACTGGAGGCGGGTTTGGGGCGAAACCTTTGTTCTTTGGGACAGACGTGCAGGAGAATCGCAGACATAGGGCCCAGTTTGGTGAACTCCTTCGAGCTACAGGAGTGGTCAGCCATGGAGACTGGATCCTCACGACGCACTGCTCTGGCGAGCTCTATAGGTAGGTGTTCCGTGTCGGTGAGGGACAACCGGGGTGTATAATTGCTGACCATCAAACTAGATCCCTAGACCTCATGTTAGAGATTCTAGAGAATGGCGGAGCTTCTGTCCTCAGCGCTGGGAACCACATGTCTCCAGAAGAGGTCATTCATCTTCTGATTAAGTATCACATCAACGTCCTGACTAGTGACAGTAGTCAGGTGGCCCAAATAATATTCAACATCTCAAGACTTCCACAAGAATCGCGGGACCTATTAAAACTAGACAAGATTATTTATACCTCAGAAGTACTTACTGCCGCTCAGAGGGCACACATTAAGGCCGTCCTCGGCAACAATGTCAAAATCTGCTCGGTAATGGGCAGCGCCGAAGCAGGTCCCTGGGCGCTAAGTAATCCAGATCTTACTGGTGAGGAGATTCGCCCAGGGGAAGCAGACTTTATTTTCGACACGCGGGCCATGCTAGTCGAGATCCTTTCTCCATCGCTTGCAGAGGGTGACTCGGATCCCGACCCCGTGCCAGAAGGGCAAAATGGCATTGTTGTTCAAACATCCCTATCACGCCTGCGCAATCCGCTCGTTCGCTACAACACAGGCGATATTGGATCTCTTCGTCCTCTCCCAACACAGGCCAAGTCTTTGCTTCCCGAAGATTATTGGCCGTTCTTGCGCGTGCTTCGTTTTCAAGGCCGCGATCGCCGCTTTAGCTTCGACTGGGATGGGGAGTACCTTAATTTCGCAGACTTAACAGCCCTGATGAATAATGAGGACTGTGGTGTCCTGCAGTGGCAGGTCATCTTGGACAAACTACCGCAGTCGTTGGAGTCAACCCTCGAGATTCGGTTACTGCGTTCCTCCCAAACCGATGGACTTCTTTCCGAGAAAGATCTTACCGAGCGAATCAGAACTTTTGTTCATGCGTATTCCGCGAATGACCACCGATTCCGGCTCACTTTGGTTCATAATCTGGATGGATTCGAGCGAAGCGCTACAGGAAGAAAAGTCGTGAAGTTCATAGATCGCTATTGCGATGCCGTTTAGATCACACCTTCGCAGGTCTCATTTGCTCAGCAACTTCGTGTCTTGAGTGCAAAGACCGGCGTGCCGTGTTCGATAAGTGTTATGTTTTGTCAATTGATTATCTGCTACTTCACCAAGATCCGAACAAATCTTCATATTTCTGCCAGAACTCTGACGTATCTCCCTATCAACAATAATTCCGGATAGCGCTTGTCTCGTGCTGCTATTTCCTTCTTTGATGACAATGTTGGATTCCCGTCGCTTTGTAGTAATCCTTTTTAATCCTTTCAGTTCAAGATCATTGCCTAGGCTGAACTGCAAGGTAGACTTTCGTAAACCGTCCGCTAGTACATAGTAGTTATTGTCATTCGGGTACCACAGGGCTCGACATTGATTGCAAGTCTAAATTACTGCCCTCATGACTACTCTGCAGTGGAGCAAGATTCAAATATATCGAATTTATCCAAGGAAAGGAGTGATACCACTGGCTCTGTTTCCATGTTCCTCAAACATATTGGGCCTGCCTCGCCCACAAGGGACCCAAGTGAAAATTTTCTCAAATACAGGCAGCGATACCTACCCAAAACAGAATAAGCTCAATCTCAGATTCAATAATAGTACGGAGTACCATTTAATTATTCTCTTCATCATCGGTCCCGTCTTCAATACTGCTCTGGCTCACAAACTTGCAAAAGTCGCCCCATGAAGTACTGTTTCAGTTTCTCTCTCGGATGGCATTTCTTCATTGAATTAGCAAAGTCGGTGGCGGCCCTCATCACGTTGGCCATGACTCATTGGCCAGCTTTCTTCTGTACCTTGGCGATTCCTGCTGAAATCTTGAACAGAGCCCCTCCAAGATCAACCCGGATTGCGTCTTCAGACTGTGTCAGTTTCGTCTGGACATCTAGCCAGCTCGTGAATTCAGCAATGCCCACAAAAGGGCTGACAGCCGCGGGCATTCAAGTAGCTACCACGTCGACCAGACTATCACCCTCATCTTGAACACTGTCGTCCAATGGTACCCTTCCCTGGCGAGCATAATATATTGGTCTAACTCAAGGATACGTTTCACATCCTCTCCTAGGTCACAATACGCATTATCAACCATCTCCCATGCGCAAAGAGCAGAGACCCCGGTACTGCGTTGGCACCATCAGAGGGCGTAGCGTTCGGTACGTGTTTGTCATGGAGCCTCGCAATATGTTGACCAAGCTTGAAAAATGCAATGCGCCAAATGGGGGGGTTCTTCAACAAGGGACAGGCACTGGCGTAGGCGCCGGTTTTAGCTTTTGGCTAGCTGGGGTTGATCCATCAAAGGTGCCGACGTCCCTTAATGAGGGGAGGGCACACCCCATCGTGGCAGATAGCCTACTTAAGCTGCGCAACAATGGTGCCGATGCCGGGTCAAATAGTCTTAATAAAGACAACAGGCTTGACAGTTAGATATACAAGGGGTCCGCAGCTGAAAGGAGTAATGGCCTGACTGGACAAGCTCCTGCCCAACAAAGGTAGAGGAGGACTTCCGTGATAATTGCTGGAACTCCGGACTAAACGAGAACTCAGGAGCTGATTATGTTTGCATTTGCCAATTTGTTCTCGAGCGGGGGCACCATAAAATCATAGTCATGTTCATAAGCAATACTGGCAAGTATAGTAAGACGTTACTTAGGACAAGGGAATCAAGAAACAACTCCGCCATCCATACAACCATGATCAACCCAATCCCATTCCTAAAGGGGTCTTGCTGCCTGTGCTATCCTTCGTCCACACCCTGGTCAAACCAATCAACTGTACACTTCAATGTGCCAAACTTTTCTCTTGTTTCCATTGACCACAAGTCTAAGCTTTTGTAATTCTGCACACGAGGTCGGAGCCATCGACAGAGTCGCCCTCCTTGACCTGAAGGCTCGCGACCTTTCCGCTGTGAGGCGCTGAAATAACCATTTCCTGTTCATCTTAAGGTTAGCGTCTCATCCTATAGTGATACTGCTGACAATTTCAATGGTCTCGAAAGCGAAGTGTGCAACGTACCATCTTCATGGCTGACAATACAGCCAATGGATCTCCCTTCTTAACATCACTGCCCTCATGGACTCGGAGCTCGACCAGCACACCAGACATAGGTGCACCGACTTGGCTGGAGTCGCTGGCGTCAGCCTTGGGTCTGCTAACATTCTCAACTGCAGCCTTGCTATCAATGACAGCAACCTGTCGAACTTCACCGTTCATCTCAAAGAAAACCTCGCGCTGACCGGTGTTTTCGCTGAGAGGTCCAACAGCAAGAAGCTTCAGGATAAGGACTTTGCCCTTCTCCAGCTCAACGTTGAATTCTTCGCCAATTTCTGGCTTGGAGAGGAAGAAGCGGGTCGGCAGAACAGACAGGTCACCATAAGTCTCGGTGAACTTCTTGAACTCTTCAAATACCTTGGGATACATGATATAAGATGCGACGTCGCACTCAGAAACTGGGCCTCCATACTTCTTGCCGAGATCCTTCTTGACCTTCACGAAGTCCACAGGGTCGAGGAACAGACCGGGTCGCTGATCAAGCTTACGACGACCGCGCAGAGCATCTGAGCGCAGAGGCTCGGGGAATCCGCCGTATGGCTGGCCCATCATACCCTCCAAGAACTCCAAGACGGAGCCAGGGAAATCAAGCTCTGCAGCGCGAGCTTTGACGTCCTCGGCTGAAAGTTTGTTGGAGACCATGAATTGGGCGAGATCGCCAACAACCTTGGAGGTAGGAGTGACCTTGACAATGTCGCCAAGCAAGTCGTTGGCATGTTCGTAGGCCTTCTTGGTCTCGAGCCACTGAGAGCCTAGACCAAGCTGAGAGGCCTGGAACATCATATTGGTGAGTTGACCACCAGGAATCTCATGCTCGTAGACTTCAGGATCAGGGCCAGCAAGATGGGCCTCAAATGGAGAATACAGCAGACGAAGCTGAGACCAATAAGTGTCGAGAGCGCGAACCTGGCGAGGATCCAGTCCTGGTTCCAATCCAGTGCCCTCGAGTGAGGCGAGGATAGCGTTAATGCTAGGTTGAGACGTCATGCCAGACAAGCTATCCGTGGCGGCATCAACAGCGTCGGCGCCAGCTTTGGCGCATGCAACCATGGAGGCGACGCCGGTACCCGCAGAGTCATGGGTGTGGACGTGAATGGGCAGATCGGGATACTTCTTGCGGATAGATCCGATCAGAAGTGTGGCGGCATGAGGCTTGAGAACACCAGCCATGTCCTTGATTCCCAAAACGTGAATATCTAGAGCGACTAACTTGTCGGCCAAGTCGAGATAGTATTCTAAGTTGTATTTCTTGTCGGGATTCAGCATGTCGCCGCTGATGCACAGCGTTCCTTCAGCCACGCCACCAGCCTTCTGGACAGCCTTAATGCCGACTTCAAGCTGATTGATATCATTCAGGGCGTCAAATACACGGAAGATATCAACGCCGTTCTTCTTAGCCTGGTCGACAAAGTGGTCGATGGCATTGTCGGGCAGGGACGAGTAAGCAACACCGTTGGCACCACGGAGAAGCATCTGGAAAGGAATGTTGGGGACCAGCTTTCTCATCTTGCGAAGACGGTCCCAGGGATCCTCATAGAGGAATCGCATTGCCACATCAAAGGTAGCGCCACCCCAGCATTCCAAACTGTAAAGGTTGGCCAGGGCATGGCTGGTTTGCTTGCCAATGTTGAGGAGATCCACGGTTCGGACACGGGTGGCAAGCAGAGACTGATGGGCATCTCTCCAGGTGGTGTCCATAAGAAGGCAACCCTTGTAGTCGCGGACAGCTTTAGCAAAGGCCTTGGGGCCCTGCTCCAAGAGGATGTTTCTCCAGCCCTTCTGGTTGGGCTCGCTGACATCAACCTTCTGACCATTGGAGGCGATGATCTCGGGGATGATGATGTCGGTCTTGAGCTTGGGCTCGCCAATCTGTCCCTTAATGGAGCTGCCGTTGACAGCCATGTCACCGAGGTAAGCCAGCAGCTTCTGTGCACGATTCTGGCTACCGACGAGGTCGAAGAGCGCGGGGGTGTCATCGATGAATGTAGTCCAGCAGTTACCGTCAATGAAGACGGGGTGAGTAAGCAGAGAGGCAAGGAAAGGGATGTTGGTCTTGACACCTCTGACACGGAATTCGATCAAGGCACGAAGAACCTTTCTGCGCGCTATTTCATATGTTGAGCCGTGGCAAGTACACTTGACCAACATGGAATCGTAGTATGGAGTAATAACGGCGCCGGCAAAACCGTTGCCACCATCAAGACGGACACCGTTGCCACCAGCAGATCGGTACACTTCGATCTTGCCAGTGTCTGGACGGAACTGCTCAGCAGGGTCCTCAGTGGTAATGCGGCACTGAATAGCGAATCCACGAGTGGAGATACGATCTTGTGTCAGACCGAGCTGGGAAAGGGTTGCACCAGCAGCAATCTGGATCTGGGCGGCAACGATATCAATGCCGGTAATTTCTTCAGTAATAGTGTGCTCAACTTGGATACGGGGGTTGATCTCAATAAAGTAGTATCGGTTCTGTTGGTCAACCAAGAACTCCGCAGTGCCTGCATTGCGGTAATTGACAGACTTGGCCAACTTAACAGCGTCAGCCAAGATGGCGTCTCTTGTTTCAGCAGGAAGGTCCTTGGCCGGAGCAATCTCAACGACCTTCTGATGTCTTCGCTGAACGGAGCAATCACGCTCATACAAGTGAACAATATTGCCATGGTTATCTCCAAGCAGTTGGACCTCAATGTGCTTGGGCTTGTCAAGGAATCGCTCAACGAAGACGGTTCCGTTTCCGAAGGCAGACTTGGCTTCAGAGGTAGCGCGCTCAAAGTGCTCCTGCAAAGATCCAGGTTCACGAACGACTCGCATACCTCGACCACCACCGCCATACGCAGCCTTGATAATGATGGGAAATCCATACTTGTCGGTGAAGGCTTTTACTTCTTCATACCTAGCAACTGCGCCTTCTGTTCCAGGGACGACAGGGACGCCGGCGGCGATGGCGAGTGTACGGGCGGAGACCTTGTCACCAAGAGCATCAATAACATCAGGTTGGGGGCCGACGAACTATATTTGTGCCAGAATAAAGTAGTCAGCAGCCATATTCATAAGATTGGTTGTATGCAGGGCCTTGAGGGGGGGGGGGGGGGGTCGGTCTCACGATAAGGCCAGCCTTCTCAACGTTTCGAGCAAATTCGGCGTTCTCTGACAAGAACCCATAGCCTATACATTTGTCAGTATGGCACGTCTAATCCGAGTAGCTCCTTAAGCTCAAACTGACCAGGGTGAATCAATTGAGCACCGTGCTCAACAGCGATCTTAATGATCTCATCTCCCGCTAGATAGGCTCCAACAGGAGTATATTGGCCACGCTTGCCGATAACGTAAGCCTCGTCGGCCTCTACAGTAACCGTCAGTGATTGAGCAGGGGGAGCTTCAGAGGAACTGTGCTCTTACTCTGCCTGTGCATGCTAAGACGGTCCTCATAGCTGTCGCGGGGTCAGTCGACGATTCAAGCTACGCAGCCGAGGCGGGGTAGGTCCGAGCTTGTTTTACCTGAAGACGGCAATAGTGTGAAGTGAAAGCTCGTGGGCCTGGATAACGAGTCAGTTGTCGGCCAAGATGAAAGATGCGCGATTTCAATGAAAGAAAGCGGCTTACAGTTCTAAAAATCTATATTGCGTCACAAAAAGACTGTCAGCAAGCAGCTTTCCCGGTAGATTGTAGGTTTCGGCTTTTGAGAACTGGTGGGGTCATGTCGTACCCGGATGGCTGGCACATGTCAGTCAGCATGATGGTGCGAGCATTGCTTCCTCTTGCTGTGCCTGCAGCAATAGAAGAAGCATTGACTGGGATTGGGCAACACTTACGAATTTCACCACGGTTGGCAACTGTGCAGCAGAAAAAGAAGGATCAAGTTAGCACGGGTCCTCAATTACTTCAACCCAAGCAATTGGATCGTTCGCCCGGTCTGGAGACAGCGTCGCAAGCACCTAGATCCAAGACAAGCTGAAGACCGCACAAGGCTTACCGAGAATCTTCTTCATTTGCATGATGCTTGAATTGGCTCGAATATGATGAACCGTGTTGGCGGCCTTGGGCTCGTCAACATCCTCGTCTTCGAAGACATCGTTAAAGGTGAGAGGCTGCTGAGGGATTGCCATGATGGGCAAAACAATGTGCAGCAGCAGCTAAGAAACTTGCAGGAGGAGGGAAAGGGCAGAGCTGGATGAGGCGAAAGGAAGATGGGCACAGGACGAGGGAGCTCCGGCGAGGTTTTAAAGCTATGACACAGAGCAGATTGAGCCGGGATGTCGGTCGCGGGGTTGTCTGATCGGCTCAACTCTTCGTCTGGCGCGATAAATAGAGAACGTCGCAGGACAAGCCGACACTTTTTTTCCGGACCTGCGAAAGCCGGGTGACGACGAGCGAGGGGTCCGGCCAGCCCTGTCCTGCCTATTGCTCGATGACAAGTTTAGAGGAGGTGGGGGGTGGGCAGTGGGGTGTCCAGTTGGCCAGAGCTCCGGTCTAGTTGTGCCAGTCTCCAGTTGGCCAAGCCAGTGTCGCAGTTGGAGCGCGAGTCGGCAATTCGACCTCAAGCCGGTAGCTTTGTCTGCTGGGTTGCAAGGCTCGGGAATTGCGTTGCGCGTCAAACAACCTTCAACGCTATACTATGCTTTGTTTCGATTCTGAGCTACTTTAAGAGACTAGCAGCTTGTGTCAGGACGATATTGCTTGGCGTCAGGTCTCAAGGCGAGGCAGGAGCAGATGGCTTAGTGTTGCAGAACGCAGAGGTGACTAGTTGTGTGGGTTTCCGAAAATAGAGCGAAGACAAGTCGAAAGCCAGGAGGTATGAGAGATGAGAAGCAAACGTAGATCTGGACAGCCTTCGGAGAGCGGGATGGACGGATAGATAACGCTCCTCCTTGAGGGGAATTTTACGCAATTCGCCAGACCACTGACCTTCCATCCATTCACAGATCCGTCCATCCAACCATCCCTCTATCCATCCATCCAAGACTCTCCGTCACTGCGACTCCAGTTCTTGGTTGTCTCGAGGTACAAAGCACAAGCACAAGCACAAGCACAAGCACAACCTCTAATCCGTTAGATAACCCCAGTGCCATCTTGCATCCACATACCCGGCCTCCCTCACACACCCACCCCCTCTGCCGCCGAAGGTATCCAGAATGGGTTGGATGCGGACCCGCCATGGTTGCTTTGACACATACAAACACGGTGACCGAATGTACCAAGTTTTGCGCTTTCGATCCCTCGAGATCATACAACGGGACGATAAAGGATGGAGTACAGTGTGTTTGAACCACGCAGCTCCGATGTCACTGTAGATGCTTGTTTGTAGGCTTAATGTTCCATGGCATTAGTGACACGGACTATGATGGTTCTCCAATATGTAGAAGCTCTGGATGTGAGAAAGGCCGCTTGACGCTAATGCTCAAGCCACCGAGGTGGGCTGGCCGTAGCCCAGGAGCCTAGCCAAACCAAACGCAAGCCAAAGATAATACTTTCTAAATGTAGGGAGTAATTCATTTCATTTCAATTACTCTCATTATGAACATGTCCGAGAACCGGCGGAGAAACCATCGCCTCCAGCTCTGCAAGTACTAGTACTCTGTCGTATTTTGAAAGCCTGCTTTTCTGCGTAACATCAGTTTCGAATCTAGCAGCCTTGGCCAGACAATCAGAATACCAAGGACTGAATCAGCATTCAGTTGACCTGAACCCGACAGGGTCCTGCCTCCATTCCACCACCTTGATCCCTGTAAGGAATTAGCTACTGTTACATCCCATCTTCGTCGAGACAAAATTATGCCGTGGACAAAGGATCTGGAATACATAAAAATACCAGAAACAAAGGAAAGTCTTGGCTTGTAGCACTACAGCTGGGGCCCCCATCGCTATCGTCACCATGTCGTTGCGCTGGATGGGGAAAAGATACTCTCCGGGGCCCAATTTTTGATCGTCTCCCACCGCATTGACCAATTAAAATGGCTGGATAACACTGCGAGCTTCTGTTACAGTTTGCGACTGTCTAATGGCAAAACGTCAGGCTGCTTCCCCGACCGTGCGTCTAGAAGCGCTGGGCCTATTAGACCGAGATCAGTGAGCCAGCCAAGTCCGATCGTCAAGATAGCAGATTGGCTAGAGTCAAGTATTGGTTGGTCATTCTTTTGATACTGCCAGTGCCTTACTCCGTACTCTCCATGGAGTAATAGCCTTATAATCTTACAACCAGCGCTGACAACACATCAATCATCGTATTCGCCAAGTGTTCTACTCCGTACACCTCCCATTTTGATTTGGAACGTTGTCAGGGAGGGGAAGGTCTCTGCCATGCCAACGTCATCAGCGGAATAGACGGTGCAGCTACGCGACATGAACGAGAGGAGGAACGACGGGGTCGCAACTGCTTCACAGATGTCTTATTCTGTCGCCTTAAGCGCCTAACCCGGCTGGCAAAACTCATCACATTCTTTTCCCTTCCTCATTTTCCCTCAACCTATTTTACACTTTAAACCCCCCAACATTTCACAAGCCGAACACCACGCCAGTCCGCCAACCTCTTTTCGTCGGAATTCGGTATCTGGTATCCGGTACCTAGGTACTAGTCGTCGTGGGCATCACCGCGCCGGTCATGGCCGACGTCACAGCTGACATTACCGAGGACAGGAACAACAACGGTATAGCCGCGATCACATTTCATCTTCGGGTTCGCACGATTTGCGGCTGCGATATCTCTTCGTCATGGCTCTGGTTCCGTCCCTGACTATTTTCGCGCCTCGTCTGCATACAAACACGTGCGCCTGTCTAGCCTGCGGGGGGGGCCGTCCATTGCCCCGATGCCCGTTCCTATTTTGATTGTTCACACTTGCAAAATGGAGCGATTCAGGACAAGGAAGCAAAGTGAACCACATCGCATTGTGAAGATGTGCATATATGATACTAACGAAGCAACACCTTGCCTCAGTTATCTATTTCCCTGTACGCCGTAGACTCCCTCATACTAAGCACGCGCTTGGCTCACGCCCCTGAAGCTTTACGTTGAGACTGGTCCTAGCAGGCCTCCATTTCGGGTTTTGGGTCTGGTATTTGGCCGTCTGGCGTCCCGAATGTCAATCAACCTCTAGGTACCACCAGTCTCTTGGCGACTCATGGTTGTTTGCGGAGTATTTATTACTCAATCACGCCAGTGAGAGATGGTAAAATAAATAAAATACCTGGAGGGGCGTGCATCCATTGACCAGCAAGTACCAGCCACGCTGATATTGGCCAGTCACCAAGTGCACCCGATGTCAACGTGCCTGGTGATGTGAAGGTTCTTTTCAACGGATGCTTCGATCTGACCCGAAATCACTTCTATTGGCCACTAAGAGTGTCCCCGTGACCACTCCCAAGGTACAAGATGAACCATGAATAATTTAGCATTATTTTGGCCGCACTACCGAGCCGCAATTGTCTCCTCTCCTCTCGAAACCAGCACTTGAGGCTGGTATTTTCCCAACCTCGGCTGTGTCTTTCCCCGGATTCACAATACAGCCTACCTAAATATTCCGTACAGAGTAACTATCTAAATCTATATTACCTGCTCCATACATCAGATTCCGTCCGCTACCAAGACGGGGAAACCTTTCTCATCTGAGAATTGAGGCTGGACGCCTTGTATGCAGCCTCGGAAACTAGTTCTTAGGTTTCCCCTTGCCTGTTCCTATTTTTTCCCGTACTCACCTAATTGTTTATTTCCGCAGTTCTTGCCCCTACTGCCGTGCAATGAATTCCACAACGGTAGACCATACAGAGCAGAGGCTAAGATGATGCAATCACGTCACAGCTAGTCTCCAGTTGCTTCTTTCGTCGCTGTTCTAATTGGCGCAGAAGAACTACTATCCTTATCCCACGGCTACCCGAGGATAGCCATGGAAGGCTCACCGCGTCGGGAACGATGCGACAAAAAGCCTCTGGAGATGAAGTAATTTCTTTTCAACTTTACGTACTAAGATCTCCTTCATGTCGACGTTTTAGTGTGGATCAACAAACCAATTGGCGAATGGCGTACTCCGTACTAACTAGCTCGCAACTGACTATTGACCACGCCGTTGCCTCCCGAAACCTGGGGCGCGTCTGGTCTGCACCACGAAATTTCCCGAGCTCCGTGTCGTAGCGACAAAAGTACGTTCATTTTGAGCGCCGTCACATGATGTACGGCCAGCATTGGAAGAGTGGTCTTGCTGTGGCTCACGTCCTTGTTCGATTTTAAACAGCACAGATAAATTGTCCATTCCCGTGACCTCTGGGGGGCGTCTTGGAAAAAGTCCCCGTCTACTCATTGGCTACACTGCAATGTGCTCAATAATGGTATGTATAATGGTACACAGGCAGGCAAATCCTAATTAGATGCAGCCTGCTTTGCATGTAGTATGTCATCAACACAGGGCTGCTGTCCGGGCCACGGATGACGTATCCCAAGGATCAAGTGTGTTCCCTCAATCCGCGCTCTCCTCCGTCATCATGCTCACATACAGATACAGGGTCAAAAGTGGCTTTCGTTTTATTTGCTAACTGCGCTTTTGACCTTGTCTTCCACCTTTTCGATCTTGGCCTTGGCAGTCTCAACGCCCTTCTCCAGGTCCATCTTCTCCTTTCCTCCCCAGTTATGGTATGACAGGTATCGGTAACCCTGTGTCAGCTGGGCGCATTCGTTGACGAAGTGGCACGCAAAGAGGAGGTAGTTCTGAGGCGTGACGGCGAGGGAGTATCGCATAAAGGTAGCGGAGTAAATGCACAGAGCACCCGTCATTTGTCCCGAAATCCTAGCGGCGAGAGTCAGTCACTCGAGCTTAGGTCCTATGCGGAAGCTTCTGGTGTTTCCAACTTACAGGTCAGGACTCTTTTGTGTGTCGAGAACAGCGGCAACGGGGATACCGAAGTTGGAGACGGGGCCCCAGAAATCTATAACAGAGGTCATGGTCAGTCATTGAACACTTGGAGTCATGGGTGCGTTCAGCTCCGATGCTCG